>JBAMYA010106419.1:0-19812 GCA_037176975.1 Arrhamphus sclerolepis | reverse complement strand
TGACATAAGGTTAATGTTTTTATGTAAGGAATGACTGCACAGTCAATCACATAAATTTTGCTAAATCACTTCTGACAAGTTATATAAAGGGAACATTTTTAAATTACTATACAATACCTTTATCTAAGGATATATATGACTAAACAAAATAGACTCGTTAAAACTGGTCTTTACAGTATCTGCATTGACTCATTTAATTCCAAAGTTCAAAAGAGAATCATGTAATTGCTACAGCGTGACCAGAGTTTATTGCACGCTTTCTTAATAAATAACTGTAAGGCAATTTGCCCCACATTAACAGCCACATACGTTATGTCACTAATAGCTAGCGTATACAAAACACGTCTGAAAATGAAACCAAGTCAAAAGTCCGTTGAACCTGCGTTCAACCGAATGGTCTGCATGGCTGATTATTCTTGCTGCAATAGTCACCCATGCATGAGAAAATTAACCTAATTCTGACTCAATTCATGACGTAAATAACTGGCTGAAAAAAGTGCCACCCTTTTTCCAGTAACTAGTGTAATAGTTTAGAAAATGTAATGAAAATTGGTACAGGGTTGATGTTAGTACATAATACGGCATCATAAACGCAACTATGCTATGGTCATGTGACCACTGCAACTACCTCCTGCTCTAGAGGCGCACTGCATTATAGGATACAGTATCCACATAGAAATCAAAAGAAAACTTCTATAACGTGAAGATTTTTCCCACTAAACCGGTTTACATTTAACTTACCTTTGCTTGTATTTCCATTTTCAGTATGGAGCCAATTATGGCCAAGATGTCACTGACGATAACCAGGACATACCAGCCATTCAGAAACTCCCTCTGGTCATCTGCACACACACTACGGTTGAAGTTTTCATGGAAGAATTGTGAAAATCGCTTTAGAAAGAAAAAAAAAAATACTCAAGTTCAATCTCTTGCAAATTACAGATACATGTAGCTTTCATCACAATTCATCTAAATGCATAAACTGAGTGTAAAGATGAAGGAAGCATTACGGGAGAGAACATGAAGATTATTTTTGTCCCTTTTAATTTCTTATATGACGTTGTGCAGTGTGAGGGGACCAGCTGACCTGGAGTAACCTGATAGCCAGTATGATGGAACGTGTGCACAACACGCCTGATATGATGCAAACCAGAATGACAAAGCCGTCAAACACCAGCAGATAGTGTGTGTTCTTCTGGGCTGGAACAAAGAGTAAAAGTGAATGTCTGAGTGAGAGGGTTTATCTCGTACAAAACTCCCTTCATAGTCACCACTGATAGTATGCCACTTTGTTGCAGACTAACAGTCAACAGTTGCTAGAAGCAGATAGTGAATTTGGGGGAGTTAAATAAATCATAAATATGTTTAACAACTTTCAACCTTTTAGACATTTGACATCAAATTTGGTGAACAGGCCAATGCAATGGTTTAATTTCACATTCAGTTATTTATAAATATAAACATACATTTATCCTTACATATCATAAGGAAAGCTGAAATGTGCTAAAAGTTCTAAAAGCTTGTTTTTTCTTCTTTGATGTGGTAATTGTTCTTTCAAGTTAAAGAAGTAAAACGTTACCCGTTCCAGATATCTTCCAGTCTCGACATGTGCTGCTTTCAGTGTCTATGTCCAGAAATATTTTCACCTTTCCACTATGACACTGGTTATCATATGTGATCTGAGGATAAAATTTAAATAAGAGTTAATCTCAGCATGCTTCCACCTTCAAATGCCCTTTTTACTGACAGGAAATGCATACCGTAACGTAGAAGGAGTAGCAGTCTGGTAACTCCCGAGAACGAACTGTCTGCAGGTTGATTCCCTTTAGCTGAAAGGTTATCTTGATTTTAACAAGCCTGGAAACAAAGATGGGCAGATTAAGCAAAAAAAAAAAAGTGACTTTAATTGTTAGAATAAATATGTTAGCAGTGCACCTAGGTAATGCAGCATACCTGTAAAAGTCCAGATCAAAAAAGGAGGAATTCTGGGTTTTCCACTGGTTTGCAGTCTTTGGATTATGTGACATACAAACTGAAATGAAGATAAGTGCCATTACTGAGATCTTCAGGTGCTTCAGAGGCTCTTTGATGGAATAAATTCTGCTGATGTATGCCTGCTACATAGCTGAAAACAATCATCTAATTCCACTTAGTGTGGAAAGTGAACAGTATTGACTCTTGCATATCTTTTTGCAATAAGCTGCAATCACACATGGATATTGCACATTTATTAAGTTTGAAATTTACAGCAGAGTACCAATACAGCACAACCAAGATGATGATTGCCCAGTAATAATCAAGGTCATCTATGAAGAAATAAATACATAAAAATATCTCACCTGTCTCCAGCTTGGCATCAATGTCAAAAGGCTCATCTG
Organism: Arrhamphus sclerolepis; assembly: GCA_037176975.1. Classification (NCBI taxonomy): domain Eukaryota; kingdom Metazoa; phylum Chordata; class Actinopteri; order Beloniformes; family Hemiramphidae; genus Arrhamphus; species Arrhamphus sclerolepis. The sequence continues at coordinate 17,434 of JBAMYA010106419.1, read as the reverse complement.
AAGGCTCCACACTGCCTCTCTTATAGGAGTCTTTACAGATGATGATAGGAAGCAGCTTGCCATCATCATCCTCGGCATAACTGATAGGTCCCACAGAAAGCTCAGTCAACTGGCTGTACTGTAAACAGCAGAGAGTTCAGGTAAACATGCACTGTCCCAGGTCAAATAGAGGATGTAAAGAAGCTGTAATGGGCTGCTTAACAGAACTTTCACTGAATTCCCTCTTCGTGGATTGATGAAGTATTTTTGAATTTGAATCTAACTGAACTGAATAACAGACAAACTGGTAGTTAAGCTGGAGGGGTGACTATTTGGACTTGTTTTGGAGTCACAGCAACTGGATGCAAAAGGGCTGATGAGTTAGAGCGAGTTTGAAAGAGATGTTGCAGGATCATTGGTATTCCATCGTCTTCCTTTTCTACTTTAAGGGAAAGGCGTGATGGGGCCACCCTGCACACTCTTCGTAAGACCTTGGAGGACAGCTCCTACCCACTGCACTGTTTCCTGACTGATGCCCCGACAACCACAGACTCACTTCGGAAGCAGAGGGCACTTGTGACATCAAAAAGAAAAGTCCATTAAACTTTCCTATGTTTGTGATTTTAGTTATCTACATGCTCAGTGCTTTTGTTAGTGTTATCGCTGTTTATTGTATTGGATCTTAATTTTAAATTTTTTAAGGGATTTTTAATTTTCAGTGATATTATTTTTGACTAATTTTTAGGTTTCGTAGCTCAAATGCTCGTGAATTCTCCAGTCCAAAATAAATAAAATTAATTTAAGAACTGAACTAATGATATTAATGAATAATCTCATGCATCTACATCAGAATAGTTGAAAATAAAAATAAAGACGTTCCAATGATGGAGTTCCAGTCGCAATTCAGCCCTCAGCCTGACTGGCATCCTATGTTCAAAAATTAAGTGCTCAAAACGCTCAACAAATTAAAGCAACGCTTTAAAATAGAGTCGGCCAAAATTCCTCAACAATGGCATGAGCGACTGAAAATAGTATTTCAAGTAAATGCTGCAAAACATGGATCTATATGCTAATGAATCATTAATGGTGTACTCTTCCCTGCACTGCTTCTTCATTTTGGCTTTTCTATAGAATAGACTGATTTTTCTTTATCCTGACGTCCTCGAACGAGGAAGTATTTTTTTCATGTCTACATCACAATGAAAACTTTGTTAGCTGTAACAGGAACTACAGCTGCAAATTCTTCCACATCTTCATTTGTCCATCCTCAACTTCTCAACCAATTTTAATAAAATTAAATCAGGCTGTTTTTGCCTATTGTTTTTTCCAATAGTCATAAAAAAAAAAAAAAAGACAGGAACAGAACTGTCTGCACTACTGAGACTTGCCTGATCCAGAGCATAAAACAGGCTGTCATAGACGGCAATCTGCGTGTAAACAGCAACACTGTAGTCATCCTCATCCACCCCACTGTAGTCCTTCAAGAAAAGGTTTTTCAGGGCCATGGTGTTTTCCTCTTTATAGGAAACCACCAGCTGGTTGTTGAGGCCAAATAGAATGAGCTGTGAAAAAAAAGAGGCAAAGTGGATGCTTAACATAAATTCAAGCATGCTAGGAACGGTTTTTGAGTTCTTTCTCTTCAGCCAGAACTCTTTGGCAATAGCTTTATATTTTACAAAGTTACCACTCAGTTTTAAGTAGTGTCTGGATGTTCTGTTTTTAAAAATATCTTTTATTCAGTTCAAAATATAATGCATAATTTAACATTTTAAATTTCTGTATCCAACTCTAAGGACTATGGTGCACTTGACTTTACTACATTGCCTAAAAACGATTCACAGAGTATGGAGGAACTTGAGAATCGAGAATTTCTTCTGCAAATTGTCAGAATTTGTCCTAATCTGTATGAATTCATGTGCATCTACTGCACTTAGCTGTATCCCTTGAATAGATGACTCCATTCATTCGTCTCCAGGCTTTTCCTAACCTACAGCGAGGACATGGCACATACTTGCGTTGTGATCATGGCAATCTTCAGAATTTGGACTCCCATCTTCCAGGGTATGTGTCGTCGGGCCCTGTACTTCTCACATGGGCTCATGAAGTAATACTTCAGGTCATCTCTCAGGCTCTCTTCTTTAATGACATCTTGAGTCATGACAGAGCTGAAACAAAACAGCAATATTATGCAGCAGCAGATGTTGAAATACATCTTGTGTATGTCTCAGAAAATAGCAGAAAAAAAAGCTATTTTTCTTGCTAATTTTTTTCCCCAGAGGTTTTTATAAAGTGTCATAACTTTCAGGGTGAGAATGCAGAAGTGAAAGTTAAATTTGAGGAGAGAAAGAAAAAGAAGCCATTGCATAATATTTTTTTTTTTCTTCAATAAGTGAACCACAGTGGTGGAAAACTCCATGTACTCAGCACAGTGCCTGCATTCAGGGTGCAGCTTAGGTTCAAGTCCAAGGTTAGCTCAGTGTGTGTACTTTTAATATTTTCCCAACAGTTTGTCAACCACAGACTCAGTGTAAAACTCTAGCAGAATATTTAATTAACGAGTTTCATAGCTGTAAAGGTATGTTAAAGGTATAAGTTAAACGAGTCTCCATATCTGCTTCCCTCGTATACTGATAATTAATGAATTACTTAGGCTACATTGTCGCTTTATTGTAAAGTAACAGCACTCGACACATCTGGGCAATCGCATTTTTGTTTCAAGTTCTAAATTCCAACTTTAAAAAAAAAAATCTTAAACAAACTTACCTGAGAGAATTGCTCCTGTCCAGATAACGAACCAATAACTCCATAACTGATTACCCAGGTGAAAAGAGCATTTAATCGCCTGAGGATACGCGCAGACTGACAGGCTTCCTCTGTGCTCTGTGAGCACGCTGCCGCCAGCCAGCCAATCAGGAAATGAGTTTCAAGCGGCGTTTCAGGTGCGCAAACTACTGCGCGAGCGGAGCGCGAGGCCCATCTGTGGTGAGAGGCGGCAGAACAGAGTAACTTCTTTTTTTTCTTTATGTTAAAACATACATGAAAACTTTTTAAAGGAAAGGCATTAAAGAAAACGCGAAGTGAAGGAAATAAAAGAATAATTAATGTTGTAAGTATTTTTAAATAAATCATAAAATAATAATTCTGCTGATGTCGCTGTTTCCCAAGTAATCATTATGTCTCGAGACACGTGGTTAAACAGAGGGTCGTAGTGCTGCTGCAGCAGCCTGTCATCCTCTTCAACTTCCCAATAAAAGCCAACCACAAAATGTCAGAATTAAAAAAATAAGAAGAATAACTCTGCTTCTATTTCTGCTGCAAACCTGTGTACATAATTATTTTACAGCTATAGTTTCTACTTAGATTCAGACAGACACAAAAAACTTCCAACAACTGAGTAAAAATTGTAAATCCCATTAATCTGGTATCAGCTTGCTTTTGTAGGATATACAAATTTATATGAAGTTCAGATACTAGCGGATCGTCACCAGAGGGGACATTTATCCTCCATATTAGTGACAAATATTTTTTTCTTGGATAGCAGAATAAATATTACATTTAACATAGTATCAGATTAAACAACTGAGAGCAGAGAGCAGATTTTTCTGATTTTCCTTTCTTTTTAGCTTTTATCACTTTTCAGGGTCATGTGCAAAGCAAGAATTAACTTCCAATAAGTGATATTTTTTAACCCACTACATTCACTTGTAACATGTTTCAGTTTTTCTATTTTTAAATCCACCTTTCAGATTTGTCAGTCAAGGAAAACCTTTTTTTTTTCTGTTTTGGAAATATTTTTTGATTTGGTGTTGCCTACACCTCTTTAATGGGTAACTGAAAACACAAAGGTAACATTTCTACAGAAAAAGAAACTGACAGGTTTTAATGAATTTGGGTGGAATGGGAAAAAAAAAATACAGCTTTAAAAAAAAAAAAATAAAGTCTAATTCTTGTTTCCACGAGAGCAGTTCTTCATATCTATATATATATATATATATATATATATATATATATATAGAGGGAGAGAGAGAGAGAGAGAGAGAGAGAGAGAGAGAGAATAACTAAAAAAAAAAAAAAAAGGAATAAAAATAAATAAATACATAAAAATAAACAAAAAAACAACAACAAAACGTTAAAATGTTCTCTCGGGGATAAATCAGATTTTGAATACTTTTCTCAAAAAATGTTCCCAAAACAGGCACAGCTTTTCTTTTCAGCCGTTTAGAAGTGGTTCAGGTTTTGATGTGTGATGTCGTAAAAACTCTGTAAAATTATTTTTTTTAGTGTCTACGGTCTGTGGCAGCCAAAGTTAGCCTAACAGCATATTTATTGCGGCATCTTAAATAGAAGGATGCAGCTAAGTGGGAGAAATGTGTGTGTCCTATGAGCAGTTATAGGTTCAAACACTAATTTATTCCAGCATCTTAAACAAGTAGGTGAATTCTGTGCCACTCACTGTAAACTGCAAAATACAGTGGCACCCTTAAAACACTCAGGCAATACTGCAGGCATCATATATCCCCCGTAGTGTTTCATTTCATAAAAAGAATATTTGGTGAAAAGACAACACAGCTTTGGTGTTGTTTCACATCACTAAAAATACAGTGATCGTGTACAGTCAAAGATGCTGTGTTCATCCTTATGCTGAACAAATCAACCCCAGACACAATGGCGTTTCTGTACAATTATTTACTTTAGAATAAATTAAATTTTGAGGCTATATAGTTTAGCATTAAAGTTGGGTTGCACTTTTAATATTCCATATATGTGTGTGGTGTAAAACTTGTTTTGAACGTTTGGTGGAGAAAACCAAAAATATATATTAGCTAGCAAAGAAACAAACAAAACAACAAAATAAAACAAATATCAGCTTAATCAATACAAATATTAGGCACATTAAAACAAGTGAGAGCTACAGTGCTCATCGCATAGCAATGCAATGTTCTTTTGGAAAAACCTGCATTCTAGCATCTAGGATACATCCATATTCATCCGTATTTTTTCCAAAAGAGTTTCAAAATGAAAGCGATTGACACTTGCTCTAGTTTTTCAGCCCCATACTGGGTGAGAGTGGGGAGAGAGAATCTCCAATCACATTACACCACCATAAACATGTATCCATGGTCACTGGGCATGCACAAGTGAAAACGGGCTGAAAACTCATCTGGAAATAACAGCTCATTGCAGATTGATCCTATGACTGCCTACCTAGGCAGTTACAATTGTATTTAATGAAAACTTTATGCAGAGCAACTGATACCAAGGACAACAAAGTCAAGAACGCTTGCTGCTTTGTCTACACACTGCTGTTTACACTGGCAATAAGGTGTATCTTATGTACGGAGTTACCTTCCAGAATTGGTCACATGAACACAGACTTAGCAAATCAAGGAAGGGATCCAGGAGAGCAAATCAAACAAAGGGAATTGGTGCAACTATGTTTTTGTTTCCAAATGTTTACATTTTTGCCCATCCACTTCAAACTGGTTCCATTTACAAATAGGAATGGGGTTTGCATTGGATCAAAAATGTTGTTTTTGAGGTTTGAAATTGCTAGTGTATTGTAGATGGTAGACAAAACGGTCGCAAAAGTTTCAACATTTAAATGTATTATTGCCTCACAAGAACGTTGTTTGAAACATGTCATCTGATTTAGCATTCTTGCAGACACCCTACATAGTATCATCAGTATATCCTTATAGTAGCAGCGTTCTTCAGAAAAACAACAGTGGTGCCCAAAAACACAACGCAGGACTGACTTAAAGAACACAAAAAAAGAACCTGGGGAGTTAACTAATCGTCCAAAATCTTCAAAGCCCTTTGATGTCATGAACAGGACTATCTCAATATCAGGTGGGTGATTATAATATTCTGCCAAGTGAGAAAATAAGAATTAAGAGCAATCTATTACTTGTTGCCTGCTAACCACTGCCCTTCCTGAAATCCATTCCATGACACGAGTGCAGAACTCGTCAGATTTCATGCATTACATCAGCCAAGTTGGGCACAGCCATGAAGATAACTGCAGAAAAGAGTAATGATAGGTGAGCCAGAGTGGCAATCTTTTTCAAACAAGGGGAGGACCTGCCAGAACTGCTTCCAGATACCTTGAATAAACACTTTCTTTATAATGTCCCCAGTATCTTTATCTTTACATCCTCTGTATCCTGTGAGCCACTCCTTCTGCGGTCAGAGGCCAACACCTCAGCATACTGCAGCACACTGAGTGTACTGTCTCACAAGCACACACGCACAGTTACAGGAACTGTAGTTGACTAAAGATTTTTATATTCTAAGTAGTTTCAAAATCTAAAGCTAAAATCTTCCTGTCTACATCCAATAGTTTGACATTTACTGAAATATATAATAATAAATGTCTTGCAGTTTGTAGACATTTTAACTAGTAGCAGCTTAAAGAACAGATTCAATCTAAGAATTGGCTGAAATGCAGCCATTGAAGTTCAAAGTATTACAATGAGCAATGATAGGGGGAAAAGAATCTAATTTAGTTTCAGACCTCTGCTGCACTGGACCGACACAAATCTATGACCTCAAACCTGGAAGGCTCTTGGATCAATTTTTACTCTAGCAATGAGAGTTTTGCAAGCAATCTCGCAGCAACACGTGTTACTGATTCATCAGGAGGAAAACTAAGTAAAACCCGTGGGGAAAAGAAAGCTGCAAGTACACACACACAAGCTCAGCTTAGAGGAAGTGAAAATACAAGTGCAGAGATAAAAAGCAAATGTTTGTGCCAGCCCCATGCCACTCCTATCTCACGACTCTCACTATACACACAAGAACACACCTCAAATTTTCCACACTGACAGCTGAACAACACAGCAGCTGCACATAGGGATGGGCATGTTTTTCTGTCTGTCTGCCTTTACTCGAGTTTTTGTGTGTATCAATGTACCCTACTGCATATTGCACAATCAGATAAAAATCAGCTGAGCTCACCCTTGTAAACAGTCGACTCGTATCTAGAAACTGGTTAGCAGATTTGCTACAGCACATGCATGATATCATAAATGGTGACACAAATGTTACGTAGGTCAAAGGCTTTCAGTCATTTTTTTTCTTTCATGTTCTCAATACAACTTGTGTTTTAATTTAGCAACACCCACCATTGCGCATCACGTCAAGTTAGAGGATTAGCCAAGACACATGAAAATTCTGGATGACTTTTTTTTTCTGCAGTTGGAGCAAACGTAAAAGTAATGCGTACCTATATACTTTGAATTTATTTTTCAAAAATTCTGGTTGCTATCACATCAAAACATCATCTAGCCCTACTTTGCGCATGTTTGCCCTGCAGTCTATTGACATGCTATGCAGGAAAAGGGGTCTATAGAAAGGCAGCAGCAGCACTAGCTAGCTTGTTTGGTGTGCAAATAAAGCCAGCCTGGCTCGGCGGCTGTATCCTGGCAACCAAAGCCCAGCTTGGCTGCTCAGTCCCTGACCTGAGCCCATTCACTTCATTATAAACCTGTGCAGAAAAGAAAAGGCTGATACATCACTGAGCACACACCAACGTGTATAAACACATACACAAATTCTGAGAGGAAAGATGTTTTATCCAAGAAAAGAAAAAAGAGAAACTGCTTACAAAAAGGATAATAATTACTGTGTGCAAAGTTGCATTAAGGAATTGTCATAATCTCTGCTTCTAAGTTTAGAGGCCAAATTTCTGCAATAACTTTCAACATGAAAAGCAAATGGAATTACTACAAACAATGTTTCTACACACTTTTTATTTTCAGAAAAAGAGGTAAATGGAATTACTTTTCTTAAATACGGATGTGAGCATCGGCTGTTACAAAAGGGCATTCAGAAATGAGAAAGTACATTTGAAATAGGAATGTTCCTATTATCTATGCAACTCTTGGAGTAGAGAGAGACAGGGAGCAAGTGAGGAGTGAGATGTGGGGAGGAATCCAATCACTTGTTCTGATTTTCTATTCTAAGCACGGCCACTTTTCTTTACACCTCTCAGTTCCATCCAATAACAGCTCAGGGCATGCTGCCTGCCTGGCTGCTAAATCATGCTGCCTTTGCCCATGACCTCAGTGATTGACACACACACACACACACACACACACACACACACGTTATTAACTTGGCTCTAGTTAGCAACAAAGGGAGAGTCCACACAGAAATATCATTTTATACTCCAACAAAGTTTATTCAAAATATCAGCAATCACACAATTTGCCCAGAACAGTAGCACAATAAACAACAACCTGTGGGATCCATGTGGCACAGATGAGGCTGCCCAGAGCTTCACCAGAAGCTTGCCTTTACAGTGTGAGCCACAACCCAGGTGAAGAACATTCTCTGATGATCCACCTTGGCACCTTCCAGGAGAAAATCCTTACTTAACTTGAGGCCAAAGGTGGATCATCACAGTACATACACACACATATATACATCAGCAGTTTCTGAAATACTCAGACCAGCCCGTCTGGCACTAACAACCATGCCACATTCAAAGTCACTCGAGTCCCTTTTCTTCCCCATTTTGATGACTGGTTTTAACTTCAGCAAGTCTTCTTCATGTCATCTACATGCCTAAATGCATTGAGTTCCTGCCATCTGATTGGGTGATTTGCTATTTCTGTTGAGAAGCAATTAAACAGCCCCTAAAAAGGTGGCCAGTGAACGTATATATGTAAGGCTGCAGGAAAGGCAAGAGAACATGCAATGCATTTTTTCGCTTTCCAATACCTCAGTTTTATCAGTGCTCTGACTCATTTTCCCTCCCTCTCGCCTCTGAGTACTTCTCTCTCATCTGTCTTTCCCTCTATTTTCAACATCTCTCTCCTCTCTTACAAGCAAAAGCCTGACATTACCACAGCAACGTGTGAGCACACACATAATGCCTGTTGCCTAGCAACTGAAGGATGAGACAGATGCAGGCCTATCAGAGAAGCTAGTGAGAGAGCTGTGGACACACACACACGCGCAAAGAGAGCCTATTGATAGAGAGTGCTTCTACATTTCAACCTAGACCAGTGAGGATTCAATCACTTTTTGACCTTTGGATAACCATCTAAACAAGAAGAGCCCTATCACTCATTCAGACTTACATGCATTAACAAACAGCTCTTAACAATGTAAAGAGATGTACAGAAAGGTAACCATTTTCAGTTAAGTTTACGCTCTTCAAATTAACCAAGAGAAGGACTCAAGGGGCTGCGCAGTTTGAAATGTCTACACCTGGGGAAAAAAATAAATAAAAAAATAAAACTGCAGTGAATGCACTATCCAGCAATATTATCAGTATGATTTTGCATACACACTAAACCTATGGCAAATGCGAACTGCATTGCCTGCTCAAGCACATCTTGAATTTTACATGCACAAACTCTATTTAGAAGATCATAATGTCATGAACATAAACGCACCAACACAAACGCTTCATGAATTACCTGGTAAATCTAACTTATTCACAGCCCAAAAATAGTTTAAGACACCACTTTATATGGAAAGTTCATAATTTTAACATAAATTCTGCCCAAACAGAAAGAAAATGAAAAAAAAAAAAAAAACAGTGCAGAGCAGCATTCAGTTTTCACAATGTCCATAAATGCAGCATAAAGTCTGCACAACCCAAAAGTACAAAACCTGTTCAGAGCTGTCGTTTACCCAGAGGCAATATATTTAATATATTATATACAATCCAAAAGAAAAGAAATAAAAAAGAGTCCAGAAATGCAAAATTTGCCCAACGTAACAGCAGCATACTCTGGACATACTCTTTGTGAATCTGATAGAGTCTGAATAACAGTTGATTTGGGGGGGGGGGGCTGCCAACTTCAAATCCCAGTTGTGCCAGGTAGGGCATCCAGCGTAAAACCTCACCCAAACTAGTCACGTGGATCATAATGCTGTGGCGACTGCGAATAGGGAGCATTCGAAAAGATAGTTTAAAGTTTAGTGTCATCATTTTCAGGTAGGAGAGTTGTCGGATGTTTTTTCTTGAGAGACCCATGCACATCAGTTGTGCTGCTTTGATACACCATTTCAGTTTTACAGAGCATGCAGTGCAACATTTTGTTAGGTTTCTCCTTCAAAAAAAAATTCCCAAACTTGAGACGCTCAAATCTCAGTTTACTTTTACTCATCATTGTCTGGGTACTGTGTGTGTATGACGTATCGACACATTCTATGCAAGTCCACGTTATGTAATCAATTACAGTGACATTGTTGCAGAACTACTTTACAAATAATAGAAAAGGGTTAATCTAATAACTTAATTTACTGGATTAAAACAACCAACCATTGTGTATCATCCCTTAATAAAATTACACTATAAGTAACATATCTGAAGTTTTCAATTTTAGTTTCAGTTATGAAGAACATCTCATGCATTGAAAGCATAGTTTGATGAGATTTGATGAGGTCAATTGTTAAGACAAAACTTAAACAATAACAATCGCTCCAAATAACTTGTTTAAGATTAATCTGCAGGTGAAGAGTCAAGATAAGTGAAATGCAACATATGAACAGACAACCAGTCTCTTCACTGCACTCGAGGAACTCAGTAGATATATTGTGTGGACTGACAACATGAGACACAAATATCACAATTTAAAAAGAGAGAGAGAGAAAAAAAGACATCACCAAACAGGTTTTTATGGTAATCATACTCAGCATAGAGATAAAGTTTTACGCAGATGAGCCAGCACCAGGAATCAAAACTGGAGACTGAAAAACAGTTCCATCACTCACACATGGTTGGGACCTCCAAGCAATCTTTTAAGTTGTCAAATTGTAAATTTGATTTAATAAATACCAAATTTTCCACAAGGATATGAAGTAGCTAGTCAGTACAGAGTGAAACCTTGGCTGTAAAAGCCCAAATTTCCATTTGAATATCGCTATTCTATTACTCCATCATAAACTGGTTACACAGGGCTTCCCACAATGTTAATACTTGGGCATGTCTATTAATGGCTGCCCGAAAATACTTGGCACTCATATTTTATTTTTTTTTACTACTATCTAAGTAGTGAAACCTATTACCGCAGCATTTCAAGCCTTCAGTCTCAAATTACATCAACCCCTCCCCTCTTAATGTGTGCACATTCCAATCATTTGCTGATAATCATTGTGAACTCTAGAAACTTTTTAGGCAGTTTAAGCTACTTTTTTTTTTTTAATTGAAAAAAATGCATCTGGCAAGAAATGGAGCTGCTTTCTCTAAATACTTGTAACACAGACTCTTTTTGTTGTCCCCATACAAGCACAGAGAAGCAAGAAATCATACTGCATTACTGTAATGACAATAATATAAAGATGCTTTTTAAAATTAGTGGCAGTTATTTTGACCAACTAAACTCTGCGACTGATAACTAAACTGTGTGTTTGCTGAGTGACAGAAAGACCAAGAACCATAACTGAAAAGGATGTGAGTGAGATGTATACACAGAGTTAAGAAGACAGCTGGACAAAAATGAGTCTCTTCCAAAAGCAGCAGGAGCACCAAAAGAAAACTGTAGCTGAAATTACTGAGCAGGAGACTTACATCTGTCCTCTACTCAGCTGAACTGTACTCTCCCTGAACTTACAAAATCTATATTTTCTAACTGAAGCCCAGTATACTTAATCAGAAATGACATATACTACATTTTGCTCACATTTTTTTTTTATTGCTAACTAAATGAAAATGTTCACATTGCAGATGTTTTGGTCTGTCCAGTTTTAGCGCTATGCATGATGCCTTTACTTTATCTGAGGAAGAGAAGACTCCTGACAGCCTTTTTTAAACTTGCCACTCAAAAAGAAGAACAACAAAATAAAAAGAAATTAAACTGATTCCCAGTATACAGTGTGTTTGCAATCTTGACTATTTTACTGGAAAACAAGAATAAAAATGACTAAATTGGCTGAACTGTGCTTGTGCCTGAATAAGTCTGCACATACACGTATAGTGTGCCTGATAGTAGAATGTAAGGCACTGTGACTGGACCTATATTAATTAAGGATTATGTAGGTAGGTAAAAATAAATGCACACCAGAGGGAGCAAGTTTGGATAGCTAATGAACAGAATGAGAAGAAAAAAGAAAAGATGCACAGAGGGTGGAGATGACCTTTTCACAGATGAGCACCATTATGTCTCAGAGACACACAATCCAAAAAAAGCATCTCAATACAAAAGTACACTGCATGCCACAATGTAAATCTGATTAAAACGTTGTTTGAAAACACAAACAGAAAACAAACAAACAAACAAAAAACCCCGAAATGACAAATTTGTTTTTCATAACTATTCAATTTGCCTGTCGGGGGATTGCCCGTTTAACTTCATCACACATTCCTCATCTTTCACACTAGACATGATTAGTTCTAGGACATTATGTTGAAAAAGATATTTGAAAAAATGTGATGCTGAGGCACTTTATTCTGCAGTTTTCCTTCGTTTTCCCTGTTTTGGTTTATTCTGCTTCTTATATTGACAAAAAAAAAAACTTTTTTTTTTAAGAATTATATATAATCATGTATAAAAACAACTATTATTAAATCTAAAAACAACTCACTATTTTATTAGCTTTTCTTTTTCTTTTTAGGAAATTCAACTATGTATTCATTAATAAAACAAAAACAAAACTTGTTAAGTAAGAAGCTAAGCATGATTTACGTTTTAAGTAGCAACTACGCACGTAGCTTACGTATTGGACCAACATTGTTGTGTTTATACTTGTCAGTAACTTGCAGTGTTGAGCTTCCTTTAGTTTACATACTTTAAGTAGACCAGACATAGCAACAGTAAAAATAAAGCACATCTTATGTGTGATGGAGCTGATAAATACTGAGCCATTTTTACTGATATTGTGGTGATCAATTGAACTGGCTTGAAAATCACAATAAAGACGTAGTAGTGGGAAATGTATAGAGGAGAATACAACCAAGCAAAACAAACCAAACTAAATGAACCAATCACATTGCTCTCTTTACTGACCAGCGGTATAGTTGAATAGTCTCATCCAACAATACAAGCAATAATTTAAAAGTACTATAAAAATTTTAAAAACATTTACTTATACCAATTTCAAAAGTGGTGCAGATTATGTCACAGCACATCAACTAAACATTTTAGCTTATGACACCCATTTAATACTGGGGTCAAAGCATCAACTCGTACACACGGACATGACAAATCAGAGAAATAAGTGATCTGAGCACTTTGGTAGCAAATGTGGGTGTCTGAATTAATGTTTCCAAAAATCTCTCAAAATAGTTCTTAAAAACTTCCATGTATGCATAGGAACCGTGTCAAAATACTGATGCAGAATAGTACCAGAAACGCAAGACAATGTACCAAAGCCTATCGAAGTCTGACTTTGTATAAGTGCAAGTGCACTGACAAAATGTAGATATCTAATAGTCCCACTGCTTCTAGATTAGCGATATGGAATGAATCCTGTCTGAAATTTATTATTGATAGGATCTACTTCAGCCTTGTGGGAGGAGGCGTTACATGTTATGAAGAAACCTGAAAAACTGGCAACTCCAGTCGTTACACAGGCAGCTGAAGTTGTACCCAGCAGCTGATTTGGCATTTATAAAGACAGGAATAAAAGGAGAGTTAAAAGCAAGAGGCAGACAAACCGCCAGACAAGCAAACTGATCCTCACAGTGACAGAGCTGAACACACAGCTAATGTAATAACTGTTCCAAAGAAAGCCCCGCCGGCTAGGCCCAACAATCACTCTTCAGACACACAACACACGTGGTTCAAGTGTAGCTGGCAACCAAACAGAATGCTAATGCTGTCCTGGTGCAGAAGAGTGGAGGGAGGTAGGATCCCAGATGAATTATAAATTACTGGGCAGGGCCGGATAGAGGGATGGAAGGATGGAGGGATGAAAGGCTTGCTACTGCAGAGCACAGCCAGATGAGTGGTGAGGCGGTGCCTGCTTAGAGAGGGGGCAGGGAACTGATGCCACACTGAAGCAACGATGAGAACATGTGCCGGCTTTACACCAGCCAACAGTCACAGTTTTCTCTTGAGAACATGCATGAGTACATTTTTTTCAGAGTATTTGTGTGCATACATTTACAGACAAGTGGAGGAATAGAGAAGCATGTGGATCCCACTTATAAAGCCAGAATAAAGCATGTATAGTGAGGTTTTCACATCACAAAAATGTGTTATTAACTCCTCACTGAAAGATAAATTATTAAAATAATCACAAAGTATTTTAAATTGGGTTTCACAGTGATAAGAAAATGAGTAATGCTCTCTGGCCTGAGACACTGGGGCCGTGGACACTGACTGACAAATCTCAGACCAGCTCACATGAACCACACTCACAGGGAAAATGGAGCGGAGTTAGCTTTAATTTAACCAAACAGCTCAGATGTCAAATCACAAATGCGCACTGCAGATATTCTGTACTTCAATTACTGTGGCCCAGTGTAAAAGACATTGTTAAACTGTGCATGTTTACATGGACAGCATGTGCCAAAAACATAACCAAATCATCAACACAGTCAGCATGCTAGCAAGACCGAGAGTCAATCTGGTCATGATAAATTGTTGCAGTAAAATACCTGTTCATCCCAGCTGTCTCTGGTGAATGTTTGTCAAACTATGAGGTGAAAGATAAAATGGGTGTTAAGTGTTGATCCTCAACTGCCCATCACTATTGCGTTAATCAATCCACAGAACACTGTGGAAATGTATTGTAATACAGACTGAGAAAACCTGCAAACCTGGTTTAGGTGTTGGTTCTCAACAAAATGAATCCATAGTTTGTAATGCCGAGGTTATCTATGTTATCTTTTAAATAAATCAAGTAAAATTTGATCATATAAATTGGTGTAACCCACCTTAAAATCTATTGCTTTTCAAATTCACTCTTCATAGAAGTAATCAATCATTCTTTGTAATTTATGTTTATAATCCACATTCTGCAAACTATCAAGATTTTCCACGATAAAAGCAAAACACTTAGATGCAGGATCCCTGTTTATAATAGTGGTGGTTTGATTTACTGCTGCGTTCTACTTGGGACAAGTGTTGAGCAAGCTCAGAAATTAGTCTCCATGCAGATGAGGATGCCTACTGCATAAATGACAATAATGCTTTTAATGTTCAGCAGGGCTCAACTTTTTTTTGTGCACTACTGTGTTATTTTTCATTGTACAGTTAACCAAGAGCAATATAAGCTGGGATTATTCTGATATAACTAATCCTTTTGGTAAATGTTTTGTGCAAAAACTGTGTAAAAATACAACACATTTTCTTTATTTATACTGCAGTGCTCCGGTATTTTCATCAGACAAAACCAGTCACCTGAGGGCAGTTCAATTAAACAAAAAAAAAAACAGCAATCAAAAATAATAAATGGATAAATAGATAGATTTTTCAGTTCTAAGCCAGGGTGGTACTCAACTCTATTTATTCTGATAGAGTGCTTTGATTACACTGACCCAAGGGCAACAACAATCAAAAGAAATAATATTGATTATTTTCCAGCATCTTGAACAAAATGGGAATTTATGGACCACCCTTATGCCCTTCTCTGAACTTTTTCAACTAAAGACATTTTACACAAGTTTAGTTTCTATTAACTATATACTTTAAAAGAAACAGTGGTGCATGTGGTGTAATAAACTAGTGCACAAACATAAAAAAAGCTATCAGTTGCTTTAACTTTAGTGAATTTAGATGGCGGGAAGGTTGTAAAAAAAAAAAAAACAAAGAAAAAAACTAAAGTCAGATTGTTTAGCAATGCATAAACAGCATTAGGAGAAGCATTGTCATACATCCTCCCAGTAAATAACTCCGAAAACACCTTTCCAAGAGAATACTTATAAGCATTTAAACAGCCAATAAAAAGATGTGAACACTGCAACAACTGTTACGACTTCTCACTGGTCTACATCGGCAGGCAACTCAAGACAATTACCACAAAAAAGTAAAGAAATACAAACAAACAGCTGATTTTAGCTGTCGCCCTGTTGATTCTGACAGATTCACCAGCTTCAAGCAGTACTATAAAGTTCTGCTTTAATATTCCTCTAAATTCACCTTGTTGACTCCATTATAGTGGTCAAAGCTAGTTAAGCAGTAAACCCTGTGTCACTGTGGGACTTGCATCTTGTTTGACTACCCACCCCTACCAGATCTATAACAGGTCCTGCGGGATCCCACGGCATCTTAATCCAAATGCAGCTCTCTACCTTGGGTCATAGTATGACTAATTGTGTCAGAATTAATATTTAATTGCATGATCAAATTAAACAGAGATAATTAATTTTATACAATATTTAAAAGATTTTTCCAAAAGTATATGAACTAGCCAGCCAAATTTCTATTCTAAATGACAGCAATCCATTATTTACATTGATGGCATACTTTCATGTCGACTTGATGATACACATTCCTTATTTATGCTTCATTTTTAATAATTTATACATTATGAACAGCAAAACTACATTGTGTCACTGCAAGAAAACACTACTTGGCAGAAGCTAAAGAATTAGCTTCAGTTAAAATCACAATGTCTGACTGACAGGCAGAGTCAACAGGTACACTATTTAAAAATGAATGAATGAATGAATGAATGAATGAATGAATGAATGAATTATCAAATAAATGCCTGGCTCTGGACCACTGTTTGCTCATATTTTTAAAACTATGATTAAGAAAGACAGATAGATTTTTCACCTAAGTAAATAACTTGAACACTACTCTGATAAAAAGGAATAAAATCTTAGATCAACTACAAGAGCAGACCTTATTTCTAAGCCAAGCAGCAATACACAATCAATTTTTAATCTGGCCACTTCTTGTATTTTTTTGTTGTTTTTTTTTAAATCTACTGGTGCATTTGTTTTTCCATTAATGTTTGTGTGTAAATATTTCTGTACATGTGCGCACATGTGTATTACATGTCCATCAGTATTTCGAAAGCAAAGTGGAGGAGATAACAGAGAATTGTTTTGATGGTGTTTTAATAGATCTGTTAATATGAGCTGACACACAGATGTACAAAAATGTATATACAACCAACAGCTATCAACACAAATATGCAATTTATTCAGTTACTACTTTAACCATGGAGTGCTTCTTCTGATGTAACAAACTATTCATGTGTATAAATTCGATAAAAATGTAAAACTATTGAATGTCTCCCAGTTTCTTTAATGACTTATCACAATATTACTTTGTGGTAATTAACACAACATTTTCAATGATAAAATTAAAGAAAAAACTGGCACTACAAAACTTATATTTATATTACATTTTCCCTATCAAAACTCAAAATAAGGTGCTGGCATCAAACTAATAAACCAATCGATACGAACATTGTGACAGTTTAAACTGTTTTGAGTTCTATTTGTTATTTTAGTTAGGTTCTTAATATTTCTTTCTCTCTTTATTTCTTTCTTTCTTTTTTTATCGGCTCCTTTTGCCATCAGCCAGCTGTTCATCTTGCAGAC
>JBAMYA010106408.1:0-19812 GCA_037176975.1 Arrhamphus sclerolepis | reverse complement strand
TTCTCAGTGACGTATAAATGGAATTTGGACTCTAAATACACACTTTTTAAATTTCATTAAAAATGTGTAAATCATTTCCTTAACAGACAATGTTAAGGAGAAACGTGACCTGAAAAACGTGGAAATGTATCGTTAATTTTGTCATAGACTATGGGAAATGTCATATCCAAAGAGCAAACGTAAATGCACTGTAAGCTTTGTTTAACATTTAAATAGAAAGCATGAAACTTAGTTTTAATGAGCCATCAAAACTGTATCTAGCACTGAAAACCTTCCTGAAACATTAACTTCATTTTAATAGTTTTACAAATGCATTTCCTTAGTTTTCCTGTCTACAGCCATGTTCATTTTATCACTGTCTTCTACGTTCTTGATTAACTAAACTGAATTTAAATAACGTAGCCTAGTCTGCTCAAATAAGGACTAGCATCAGTAGAGAAATGTCTGGGGGTCCGACGTGTCCCCCAACACACATGACAAGAACGGAGCTTCATCTGAAGTAGGTTACAACCCCCATCGCTGACTTTACTCTCGTCACCTCTATAAGCTCGGCCTTTTCTAACATTCCCAACAACTGGAACAACAAAGGCTGGAATGAAGAAAATATCAGCCTTTCTAAAGTCGGTCACCTTTATAATGATCAGAATTTTGAATTACAATTTGTTTGTAAAGGTTTTAATGTGGGCTCAGGAGAACAAGGGAACGTAAACAAAGAAGTTCATGAAAAACTGTTCATTTAATGTATTTCCAATCAGAGTGACAGCTGCTAAAGAGCAGCAGGATTTAGAAAGGAGGATAAATTCAGCCAGGATAACCGACACATCCTGGCTTAATCCCTTATCTTGGTTTCATGCAACAGGTCTCCAGAGTCTTCTCCTGAAGCCATGCAGCATGTGGTTTAGCACCGTCTTGCTCCCTGGATGGAACCGTATGTTGCTCTAAAAGCTCTACATACTCTTCAGCATTGACAGATGTGGAAGCTGCCTACACCACAGGCACCAACGTGACCTCATACCATGAGAGATGGGAGCTGGATGGCCCCTCTCCTCTTTAATCCGCAGGACACAACATCCACGGATTCAAAAAAAAGTACAATTTTCATTCTTCTGAACACAGAATAGGTTTCCATTTAGCTTCAGATCATTTCAGATCAGCTTTGGCCCAGAGAAGACAGCACCATTTCTGGATCATGTTCACATATGGTTTCATCTTTGTTTTCAAACACCAGCTGGGCTTCGTTTTCAAACTCAATCACTGGAAACTGATAAAAACAATACAGGAAGAAATATGAAGAACTACCAGGATGTCCACCAGTTTATCACCATGTCACAAAATAAGTGGCATTTGGCTCGTCTGTTGCCCAGAACAAGATCTTCTGACTTTTTTTCTCTTCCACGTGTGACTAATAAGTAGTTAGTGCATTTTTGTGTGATTTAAAGTTATGCTTTTATGTTTGCTTGAACATTTACCTGTGTGAAAGGAAAAAGAACCAAAAGGATAAATGCTAGAAGTTCAGAGACTCATCAAGTGATTCAGACCAGAGCAAGTTAAGGTTTGAAAGCAAAGCATCAAAGCCAAGTATGGTGCAAACTCACAGGGATTTCCTGTCATTTACACGCGAGCACAAATGTGTTGGTAGCAACACAGGTCACCAAAACAAAGCTTCACTCCTCCTGAAAAGTCATCAAGACATTGTGCAGATATACCTTGATGCCTTTATTTTGTGATGGACTAAGCAAATAAAAGCATGAACAATCGTTTCTCTTATAAAAGGTATTCTAAAATAGTATAGACATAGTTGTTGATTTGCTGAATTACTGAGCATAACTGGATTCCACATAACTGGATGATCACAGACGGAAAAAATGTGTCTTTAAAAAGAAAGAAAGAAAGGAAGGAAGGAAGGAATTCAGTGTACCTGCACCTAGTACAGGGGCCTTGCATGTGTGCAGGACATAAAGAAGTCTTTAGACTGTCCAGACATTCTGAGGTGATGCTGCTGCCCAGCTCAGCATCAGTCACACATCAAGAGCCTTCCACAGGAATAAATACTCAAAATACACATCTAAAGGTTTTCAAGAGCAGCAGATAAAGAAAGAAAAAATTTGATTTACTATTTTAAAAGGTCCTGTTTGAGTTTGAATCTTAATCCTGTTAAACATTTAAGCAAAGATGTGAGGAAGTTGTGCGTCATAGCCGAGGCACCTTGCAGATGAAAACGCCTGCTGGCAGTTGTTCTTTTTTGTGAAAGAGCACCAACAAATTTGCCCACAATTGTATGCAAGAGTTTCATGTGAAATTATACAAAACAAACATTAACAAGGAGGGTTAGGTTTGTGTGTGAATAAGGTTAAATCTGACCTCTAGAGATGCCGTCTCCTACACAGAGATGGAGGGTGAAGTAAGTGTCCAGCAGTGGAGAGCCATTCTTATTGACTATGTTCCTGGCAGCAATGCTCCGAAGATGACGCAATCGTCTCTGTTTGGCATGAGATAATAAAGAAAGAGATTTATCAGATAGTGATGAATCATTAACAGCAGATAACCCACAACAGAGATGTTGGATTCTGTTTCATTTTGCTGATGTGATAGTCACAGACGAGCACAATATCTGATGTTCTGATGACACCCGACTCTGACCTGGTCATGGGACAACTGGAAAACAGATTCATGTGAAGATCCGGCATGTAGAGAAGGGCCTCTTCTACACATAAACAATCTAAAATAGCCGTGATTGTTGTCATACACAATGGCAAAAGCAGCTTTATCTTCACATAATATGGACATGACTGCTGCGTGGCAGAATTAAGTATCCTGTTAAGTAGGCAAGCAGTTAGGCATGACGATCACATGATCAAACATTATTAGCTCTACAAATGATTTATCACAGAATTTATGATTTACAATGAGCCAATAACAAAAAGATATTTCTAAACATGTGACTCTTCAAATAACCATGGCCATTTTAAAACAAAGAAAGACTTTAAAACATAAAGACATAACAAATTAAGAGTGCCTGAGCCACTGTTCACATCAAGTGAATTTAATAAAGTGTCCCTTAAATAATCCCAGCTAGAAGGTACAAAAAATTCCACAAAAATCTTACATCTTGTTGTAAAAATAAATAAATAAAATAATAATTATGTCTGTAAAGGTAATGTGTGTGCCTGCATGTGTGTCTGGATGGTGGTGACAGGGAGGGTCAGAAATGACATTTGGTAACTTCCCGTTCAGGCACACATCATCCCGCTTAACCAGGCAGCCCAGTTTCTCTCCTGTATTCATACACGAATCCAAGTCATGGGATTCCCTATAAGATTACAAGCCTCAGAAACAAAAAATCTGATTGTTCCAAAGGGGATTTTTAACCCCCCCTCCTCCTTAAAAATGTCACTGCACATTCTGAATGAGCCAGTGTGGCCATGGCGAGGAAAAAGAGCTATGATAGAACGTCTGTGGCAGGTCAGGCTTTCTAAAATACAACTATACAAATAACAGGTTTATTATTACTTACTGGATTCTGAGCAAAGATCAAAGTCAGCATCACTGCAAAGCAGACCACATGTCACGATGTGATCATTTATGATCGGTATGCTTCGTGATTAGTGTGGCAAAATGATACGATGCTCATAAGTCTTGCTCTTAATATCTGCAATGCATGACCATGCAGAAATTCCATTTCTTTAGAAACTGGACGAGCACGTACAGCAAAGCTCGTGAAAATGTGCTGCACTTGACAAATCACTCAAAATGATTTTGATAGACCTGCACTGTTGAACATTCAGCTTATGTAGAACACCAACTCTGAAGTGGTCAAGCCTTGCTATAAAGAGCCTTTTAGCAGCCTTCTTCACTTAGATGTTATCTCACTCTCACACTTTGGTGGTGGGGAGGGGGAGGGGGGTGTAGCAAGAATTAAGTATAAACTGGAATCCAATATCCACTCTGCATTTAAGCTTTACAGTAAACATAAGACCAAGAAAGAGTTTCTGAGTAAACTTTAACTAATCTTTATACAAGTTTTAAGCAACATATACTTGTAGACATTGGACTTCACATCCAGCATTGTCCTAAACTCCTAATCCAACATTAACAATCTGGACTTAAGTCTACTGATGACTGCATCAAAGAAAAGGCCTTCTAGAGGAGAGTTTTATCAGACAAACTTTGGTTTAGCTGTTTCGCTAAAGTGTAACATGTGGAAGTGTCGTTGGGTATGACACTGAACCAAACATTTACACCACCACCAGTGTTCTCACAGCAGTATGAGTGTAGAAGGGTGTGTGTGTGTTTGTGTGTGTGCGTATGGTTAATTTAGAAACACAGTGCAAAGCACTTTGTAGATCCTGCATAAGGCAAAAAAAAAAAAAAAAAGTTGCAAGACCATTTCCCAGACCACTATGCATTTACTAACAGTTAGTCACAGTGGTAGTAGTATCATGCTCTGGGAGTGTTTTCATGCTAGTGGAACTGAATGAAACAAAAAAGAATGAAAGCAACTTAAACTTTAACAAAACTAGATGTTCCAGCAGGACAGTGACTCCATGACCAGACCCATTCAACTAAAGAAGAATAAAGTATGCTAAAGTATTAGCTTCAGTGTGGTCATTTTTCTAAAGATCCCACCAAAAAAGAGCACTGATTTTCTAGAATCTTATATTCACACCTAATCTGGTATTCTTCACAATTACACTCAACTGCAAAATGTTTGGGGCTTTAGTACACGTAGTACTGATTTCACATCACCTCACTCCAGTTCAAGTGGATTGAACGTTTTAGTTTTAATGATATTGCTGTCTCTTCTGTGGACTGATTAGTAGAACCCTACCTCTAAGATGTTGGTACACTGCTTGGCCACACCAGCAGACAGGCTTTAATGACATCACAGATCAATGTTGTGAAAAGGCAAATGAAAAATAAATGACGTTTGAAATAAGTGTGCAGATGAAAAGTATCAGCTATGTCAGGAATGTGACTTTTATCCCTTTGGGATATTCAATTCTGACATTTCCACAACTCAGATGAACAAATAAGCATTTGTTAAATGTAATTTTTCAGTGCGTTAGGAAACAAGAAAAAGAGAACTGGTCCACGGTGTTGGAGTAAATTCATTAGGTGCTGAAACATTTTGTTAAGTAAGACACGTGCA
This sequence comes from Arrhamphus sclerolepis, assembly GCA_037176975.1. Classification (NCBI taxonomy): domain Eukaryota; kingdom Metazoa; phylum Chordata; class Actinopteri; order Beloniformes; family Hemiramphidae; genus Arrhamphus; species Arrhamphus sclerolepis. Next base: position 14,663 of record JBAMYA010106408.1, on the reverse strand, counting down.
CATTAATATATAGTCGTGTGGAGTAGAGCCTACAACTGTGACAGTTAAACAACTGTTTGCGTAATAACAATTTTGAGAGAAAGGATGCAATCTTATCAGTTTCACTGTTTACTCATTCCTGCTGTGATGAAGTGGTGACTGTTCGGTTGCACTTCGTCCAAATAAAAGACCTGTCAACTTTGTGTCGTTTCCTCATGAATGAATGAATGAATGAATGAATGGATGGATGATGGCTTCTCGTGCACGCCTGTGCTTTAACAGTTCAGACGTGAGTAAGCTCGTTGCTACCGTGCTCCCTCAGCTGACCTGTCACTGGCACGCTCACATGACGCCGAGTTTTGTTACCTTTAACAAGAAGCGTTTGGGCTTTGAAGGCGCCGAAGCGTGTTGCATTTGTAACTGATCCACCCGGAACAATAAAAGCCCTAACTCAACGATAAAAACGACAGGCAAACTGTTGTGAGCGAGTGAGTGTGGTCTGTCAGCAGAGTTCCGTTTATTTCCTGTAGGTTAGCAGCTAGCGGCGACTAGCCGCGGCTAGCCGGGCCTCGCTAGTTTAAAGCAGTCTGCAGCAGAGCCGACAGCTGCTACTAGGTCTCCTCAGACCGATCTGATGCACATGACGTCAACGCCAATGCGGAGAATCGGCATTTACCTGCTGGGACGTGAGCTCTACGTGCAAGGCTCGAGAAGATGAAGCTCCAGAGTTGGTGACAGAGGCGGCGGGGAGAGCGAGGACCCGACCGGTGACGGAGTTCATCCTCCCGTCGGCACCGAGCGGCTCCCCTTCATTCAACCAAACAGCCCATCCTCAACACGAGCGACGCTCTGCTGAAAGTCCGCGAAGCTCCAGGCACCGAGGCCAGTCGCGCAAACAGTACTGTTAGTGTGATCAAAGCTCCTCAGCTGCTGTCAGCGGACCAGAGGGACGTAAACAAAGTACGGGCTAGTCTGCTACATTTGGGTCGGAAATCCGTCTCCGGCTGGAGGACGTCCCCGAGGCCTGTGATTGGCTCAAACCGCCCTCTGTCAACCAAAGGCGCGTCTTGGATCCAAAAGCTAGCGTTGCTATTGGCCAGTTCAGCCGCTTATCATCCAGGAAGGGGCTCGTGTCCGTTGAAATCTGTCAAATCCGCAAAATATGAGGAAGTTACAAAGAACCAACGTGACATGCAGGTGATTGTACAGCGCTGACATGAAGGCGGTCCCACCTCTTATCTCCACTTAAGCGACTAAAAAGTCAAGAAAACAATTTGAATCGTACTGACCACCAGAAGTGCATAAAAAGTATGCTAAAACCAAACCACAGGTCAGAAGAATGACTTTAATAACCTGATTATGTGTAGAGTTTCTGAAAACTATGTTGGTGTGGAACAAGTCATGTATTCCTGGAGCAATATTTGATACAATTATATACTAACAACCCAAAACACCCCATCACCCAGTACAATAACTGAGGCGAAGTGGAGAGTTTAAATTTCAAATTCTTTTTGAAAGCCATGGGCTTCCTGTCTGCGTTTTTTGGAATGGGATTGTAAATCTGTTGTAAAGAGGGTTGCGATAAATTATTTTCATGAAGGATATGCTGACTAGTTGTTTTGATTATTGGTTCAGTAAAAGCTAAAACAATAAAAAAATAAAGTATATATGAGAAATGTTAATAATTGGTTAATATATTTTTCCACAGTTTAAAGATGCACATGGCATGGTTAAACAAATAAATAGAACTGTTGCAATTGATTGCTGGTTTTTCTTTTTCATATGATGAGTTATGGAGAGACTCCACCACGTAAGGCTGCAGGGCCTGATGGCATCCCCAGGATCCTGAAGACCTGTGCCAACCAGCTGTCCCAGGTGGTGAGAAAGTCCCTGATCCAGAGGCACATGGGTGTTGACAGCCCCAGGTTGTGGAGCTTCACTATCAGCTTGTCCAGGATGATAGTGTCATCTTGGACAAGCTGATTGTGGTCCACAAACAGCATCCTTACATATGTGTCAGGATGCTGCAGGTGTATCAGGGCTGTGTGCAGTGCTATGGAGACAGCATCCTCTGTAGACCGTTTCCCCCTGTAGCTGAACTGGTGCCTGTCTAGACCAGCAGGAAGGCTGTCTTTGATGCGTCTTAAGAGGACACTCTCAAAGCACTTCATGATGACCAGAGTCAGTGTGACTGGGAGGTCATCATTTGAGCAGGTCACAGCTGACTTTTTAGGCACAGACACAAATCTTGAGAAGAAGAAAAGGAGGAATTCCTGCTGATCCGCTGGCTGGTGCCGCTGCAGTCTGCCATGGTCCTAAGTCCTCTCCACTTGTTCAGTGGGTCATTACTGTTGAAGTACTGCTCAATGCACTGTTGTACTTGAGTTTTGCCAGCCAAATTTCCTTTTTCAGATCTCTACGGACATTACTGTATGCTAGCCTGGACTGAAAATGGGTATGGAAAAAGAATAAATGAAAGAATATTTGCAAAAGTCTAAATATGCAAATTTAACCAGTAAAATGAGTGTGTGTGGCAGCTTTAATGAGCTGCCAAAGCTGACAGACTGATAGAAAGCATGGCCTCAAAACCAGAGCTGTCAGTGGAAATAATGGAAAGGATTGTAAAAGAAGGTAAGTCAGCACAATATGTGGCAAAAGATGTTTTTTTCAGTCAGCCATACCAGAAATTGGAGAAAGTAGCAACAAAATGGAAAGGTTGTGAAAGAGAAACACAGGGAAGATGTCAATCTGTCAGAACAGAAATCCAAAACAATGTGCACAATAAGAACATACACAATAAAAGAAATCTAAAATTGAAAAACAAAGGAGGAGATGCAGCTGTTTTAACTGTTGCAGTAAATAACAGGTTTGGATTGAAAGTCTTCACACTTTTATCATCCCATAAATCAAAAATCGATTTGATGGTAATGGAGTAACATATTTGATGATAGGTTATAGTTGATTAATTTCTCTTTTGGAGCAAAATTGTTTTACCTTCAGTACCGTTGGTAGGTTACTTCCTCTTTTCATTTTAGTGCATTTTTCCCTGTGCATTGTATTTCAATTTGTTTCAATTCTTGTGTCATATCAGACTTTGGGCGCTAAGTAACACAGCTGTGTCGCATTAATTACTATCCCTGTTGGTATTTTTTTTTCTCCTAACTGTTCTTTGTTCAGTCAGATTTTTGTTTTAGTCCACTGACATGTGTTTGTGAGTGTTTTCAGCATTCTGAGCCAAATATCTGTTCTGTGTCTCAGTTCATGTTTTGTTTTCTGCTGCAACAGAATTTTGATTCCCTGAGAAAAAACAGAGCAATCTCAATATTGCAAAGACTTAATTCAATAAAATATAAACCCCATTTTGGGAAAACTGGGTACGGGGGGAGGGGGAGTTTAAATCCAACAAAAAAACAAATTTGTTTGCATAGTAGGAAATAAATGATGTCCAGCAGCTTCACTGACAAACGATTTTCATTTAGAAAATTTAAAATATTTGGAATACCAGAGAAACATTCAATTCAGTGATGGGTCATGGCTCACAACTTTGTAGAAAAAAAAAATCATCAACCAGTTTATAGAAGGAAAAAAATCCTTTTGCAAAATTGCATATAACTTTGGTCTTTCAGCATCTAATCAGGGAGTCTGGGAGTCTCAGTTTGCCTTGTTTCATTTTTTAAACGTGCAGCAAATGAAGCTTCTTGTCCCTTTGTTGTGTGCCTCCAGGAGTCTGTGTTTGGGTCCTCCCTCTTCAAAAATTATGTCTTTCTTTGTGCAGCTAACATTAAACTATCTTCAAAATCAATGTACTGTGAAAAGAACACAAACCTTGGAAATCTGAGGTGAGCAGCCACCAGGGGGAGGCTTCAGCCTGATTTCTGTTGGTTTCTGCTGCATAACTGAGGCCCTCTGCAGCGTAGATCTGGCTGGTGCTTCCAGGATGTAAATTAAAACTGGAAGTTTTTCACAATCAGTACAAAAGTAACAAGTTTCCTTTAGTTCTGTTATGAATGTTCTGAATGTGCATTTTTCTTCTCAGCATTTCTGTAAGAAGAGTAGATTGTTGTTTAATTACAGTCAAAACATCAGTTCATAAAACATATTGCACTTTTTACAAAGTCAATGAAGCGTCATTCTTTAAAGAAATCAAATCAGTTTAAACTTTTAAATTAGTCTATATGCCAGTTTAAATGTATCATTATAGGTAGGTAGGCAGGTAGATAGGTAGGTAGGAAGGAAGGAAGGAAGGTAGGTAGGTAGGAAGGAAGGAAGGCAGGCAGGTAGGTAGGTAGGTAGGTAGGAAGGTAGGTAGGCAGGTAGGTAGGTAGGTAGGAAGGAAGGAAGGAAGGTAGGTAGGTAGGTAGGTAGGAAGGAAGGAAGGCAGGCAGGCAGGCAGGCAGGCAGGTAGGTAGGTAGGTAGGTAGGTAGGCAGGTAGGTAGGTAGGTAGGAAGGAAGGAAGGAAGGAAGGCAGGCAGGTAGGTAGGTAGGCAGGTAGGCAGGTAGGTAGGTCGTCTGCTGTTGAGTCACTCAGTAAAATGCAGTGAAGCCAAAAATGTATTTATTTATTTTTTGATCCCATGGAATTTTATAGAGCACATTAAGCTGATGTTACATCTGGTTTTGTTTAAATTAAATACTGTATTTGTGGATGCAGGATTGTGTTCTTTTATTCATTTTTCTTATTTAGCCTCTCATTTGATCTGTTTTGTTTCTTATGTGTGTATTTATTAATAATTGTCACTACTGATTGTAGTTTTAAATGTCTGTTATGTAATTTTTTTTTTATATAGAACCTTATCAAGCAAAAGCAACTCAAAGTGCTTAACAAAATGAAAATAAGTAATATTATTTTTATGTCTATTGATCTCGGAGAGCCTTTATCTTCTCCATCATTTACTTCAGTTTATGTGACATCAGTAGTCACTTCACAACTGGTTCATTTGTTTTTCTTTCTGCAGATACTCTAAACAGATGAGTTTCAGTTTTCTCCCAGTTCCAGTTTTCTCCCAGTCAATGGGAATCTTGCAGAAAAGTGCCAAACAAAACCAAGAAGTAAGTCACACATCTCTTGAAAACATACAAAAGTTTAATTTAAATATTGGCAGAAGATGTAGGTATTTCTTGCTGTTTATTGCACAGAGATTATTCTGCTCTTCAGAGAAAGTCACAATGAGACCAGAGAAAATTGCTTTTGAAAGAACATTCTTATCACTTCCTGTAAATCTTCCATCAACATGACACAAACATAGTTATTCTGATGATTCTGAGGATAGATTCTACAGTCTAGAGGCTCTCTCTAATACTGAATAACTTAATACAAAACAAGTCCGATGCTTCGCCCCCTCATTTCACCCCAAAGATTACAAAGTGATGCAGTAAATACTGGAATCATCGAATATCAGTCTTTTAACCAACAAAACTACTTTATCTTCTTCAAATATTGTTTGCAAATTTAAAGATAAAAGAAATCACAGTTCTCACTGCAAAGAGGAAATATCTCCATCCAGTTCGAGACCTGAATACCAGAAGGACACAAAGGGGAAATAAAGCCAAATAGCATAACAACTGTCTTAAAACATCTCGCATCAAAGGCTTTTTACTTGAGACTAAATCTTCAGAGGGTAATCAGCTATATAAAAGTGCATAAGAAATATTCATTGAGGTTAAAGCACTTAAATAGGCCTTTGCCTCTTACAGAATAGAATTAATACTTTATGGTTTTATACAATCAAAGGCACATGTGCATTGTATACATTCACAATGTGAATCCACCCCAACACCAACACTTTTAGTGTTTATAGTGTTTACACAGCAGAAATCAACATATGTTTGGGTAGAACAAATGTCTTTGGCTTAATTAGGCTCTGGGCTTTTCATCCCAAATATTAAAGTTGTATCTTCCATTTTGCATTGTTTGTGCATTTAGCATTCAACTGGGTCATAAAGCACTTAGGGATAAGTCTATGCACAGGTAAAAGGAGACATTGGCATGTCTTTTATGTCTTAAGTTGCCTTATGGCGCCATCTAGTGGAGCTTATGACAAAATAAAGAGCGGTTCCAAACATGGGTTCTTCATGGAGAAAAATGAGAAAGGAACAAAAAAGATCACAGTTTTGATGGTGTAACTTTGTCCAACAAGGGCAACAGTCAGAAGCCACTGTTCTTTAAACCTATCTTTTCCTGAGAGGTAATTACACTGATCTGAATGTTTTGGTGTGAACAGAGACTTCTGTATTGTCTGTACAATTCATTTTGGAGTCCAAAGAAAAATCAGCCACAGTTGCAGGATGAGGTGAAGGAGGGGTATAGCTGCCCCTGGTTGCAATTTTAGCAGTGATTTTGTCTCCTTTCACTGGATCTGCAGGACATCGGTTTCCTTCAGACCAAAGCGGGTCTTGTATTTGTCAAAAAGGCACTGGAGGGACTTGACATACATTGCATGGTAGAGATTCACCATCTCCTCAGTTGGATTCTCAATTTTTGGCACTGTGATCGGTTCCCCAACTATAACAAAGACACAGAATTAGACAACTGTCTTATGATGAACTATACAAAATGGTACTATATTTATATATTGACTAGACCTGTATAAGAATCTGAACATACACTGAAACCAAAGGCCAGAAGACAAACTTGCCTATGGTGGTGATGGGCTTGCAAAAAGGCAGGATGCCCCAGGAGTTGTCAAAGAAAAGGCCACATCCATGGAAAAGACATGGGGCGAAGCCCACGAGCTTTTGCAACTTCTTCTGCAGAGATCTCCAGTAGCTTCCTTCCTCAAAGATGACCTGCTTGTAAGCATCGTTTTCTCCAAAAGAATAAACAGGAACCAGGTCCGAGCTGAAAGAAAAGAGAGGCTTACTCATCAAATATTCCTATTAATTATAGAAATACAGAGGAATCCCAACTGTATTAGCATAGACATGAGCATAGAAAGCTCAAACCTCATTTCTGTTAAAAATAAATAAATACATTTAATAAAAAACTGAATCTCTTTGCACCTTTATTTTACAGACACAAGTAGAAAATAAATGATGTTCAGCATTTTCTTTGAACATCCAGCTGTCATTAATCATTAATTAAGTCCTTTTGAGAATGGACCATCGATCCAGAGCCAAGTATCCAGATTTCCTGGACACATGTGCTACTCTTAGAATGATGGAGAATAATTTCCTAAGAAGTCCATGGTCTTTACAGCAGCACGGCTTCATGGTCAGGAGGTGGACAGTTACATTTAAGTGAATTTCTTTTATTTCCATTTTAGAAACTTAAAGGTTAGAACTTGTCAGTGTTTATAAAGACAACATTTTATGTTTATTGTCATGAATTTTTACAGTCATATCTTTCAGTCTCCAGTTCTTGAAAACAATTGTAATTAGTGTAATTCGTGGCACACCTGTGAATTCACACGTATTCACCTGACTGATATGCAGGTTTTAGTTTCCAGCTAAGGAGAATATTCAGAATCATTTATTTTCATGTACTCAGCTTGGTGACTGCCATCAGTTTTGGTCACACAGGCACACTACTTACAAAAGCACAATTTATATTAAGCATTATTGTGAGGGAACAGTAACATTTTTGTATCAGAAAGGTCCAACAATTATACAATAGTATTGTGCAATCTAAAAACTTTCTGGATTGATGTTTAAAATCACCTCTGTTCTGCAGCCAATCTTAAAATCTAACAATAGGTCACTGTTAAAGGCTTTTTTTTTTTTTTTTAACAAAAGATACCAATAGGACACAAAACAACTTTTTTCAAGTTTTCCAAGTTTTAAATATTATTCTACAAGGAAGAAATGTTTTTCCTTAGATTCTTTTTTTCCTTCGTTATAAATAAAGCACTATTCTTCCTCAAAAACAACTCGCTTTCCAGTCGGTTGCCACATTGTCCCTGTTTTGTAAGTGTCAAACAAAAGTCTTAAGAGGTCCAGAACGTACGTTCAAAGTGACCTGAATTCAAACTGCAGGCTTATGTGCCGGCTGAAACGCTAACCTACTATTATGAATGAAGGTCTACATAACTGCTTGTCTTTTCCAGCAGCGCTAAGCTTCTTTGCACAGGGTGCACCCAGTGATATGATAATCCTCAACTGCATTTGGGGGGAAATAGGGTTTGTCTGGTATAGTGAGACAAACCAAGGCCACTTTGCATTTAGTGGCATTCAGTATTAGCATTTGTGATTACTATAAAGTGGAGGTCAGCCTCAGGCCACCTTGCACAGTCTGACCTCTCAGTCAAGCCACCAGGAGCTCTTAGCCAACAGGACAAGACTGCACATTCATAAAAGATTTGGAAGAAGTCTTGGTGTGGCATTTTCAACATTTTGAGAGTCATAATCTAGGATTTACGTGTTGCAGTGTGTCACCATAGACCAGGGAATAACATTTTCATGTTCATAACAGACTGGTCAAGGCCGTGTTTTTCCTCTGAGAACTGCGTGTCCTTAAGTCTGAATACTGTTGTTTATACGCTCACCCTTTCTGCAGGGCCAGCTTCACAAAGCCTTTCCGGTTCTTCAGGGTGACAGAATTCATGCCGGGCGCACAGTGCAGAGACTCCGCTGCTCCTCCAACAACGATGACCACAGCATTCCCGGTCCCACTACAGGACAGCAAGTAGTCAATGGAGTTCTTGTTCACTGGACAGATACCTGCAAGGGGAAGAAACATGAAGAAGAAAAAAGATAACTGAAGCTTAAGATGCAATGTAGGGTTTTGGTATAGTAATTATTATGGAATGCAGATAAACAGGAGACAAAAGAAGTCTGCTCTACCGCAGCAGAAAGGAAAACAGCCTGTGCAGCGACCTACAGTAACCTGAAAGGGTATCTATTTAGTATCTATGAACAAACATGAAGCCTAAAGACCAAACAGTGCTTTAGAGCTGGTTAAGCTGTATAAATCAGTAAGATCTGCAGATCCGAGTAAATAGAAGCAATTCCAGCAATGCAACAGGGCAAAGGTCTCCCCTCAAACAAATATTTAATACCTAAAGTTTCAAGAACTCAAGCAAGATCCAAGGTCGCCAAACCCTCTCACCTCCAGACATCAGATAGTCTCGAAGGACAGGCAACCGGAAGTTTCCTGCCAGAGTCGCCAGGGATGGCTTGATGCCAGGGAATTTCTTAGAGAAGCCAGTTGCCTCCGTCCCAAAGTTGCAGAAAGCGCCAAAACAAAAGATACCATGGGGGTGGTATCCAAATATGTAGTTCCGACTGGGCAACAGATCATGGGTTTTAATGAGCTGAAAGACAACAGCACAAACATGAGAAGCATTATTACATATTCTCAATGTTCACTTGGTTTATCTGGAAAATATTTCCCAAAATAAAGACAGTACATGTTTAAAACTCCCCCCAAAAATAGCATTGTATGGATTTGGAACACAGCCAGTGTTTTAGTAAAACTAGGACATCCTTATCAGCTCAAACCAGACAGAACTCACTTCTGCTTGCTCAAATAAAATCATAAAATAATTAGCCAGTTTTCTTGCTGCACACCAGCACAGGCTGAGAGGAAGAAAAACTTTTAATTTACGCATCATTTCCAGCTGTAAATCTGCACAATTGCCAGGAGAAAGTGCACCTGCATGATGGCACTGCATACGGAGAACCATCACAATGTGTACTCAAAGCTTCAGCAGTAGCTGGGCAAACATGGCGCTAGCATGATCACATCCGAAGAGGGGGGTCTCATTCAAGAGTCCCCGCAGCACCACAGGACTCCACAGGGCTGGTGGGGCAGATGTGGGGTGGGGGGCTGGCAAATGCACCCTTTAACAACTTAGAGGAAAGATATAAACCGTAGCGAAGATTTTGCAAAGAAGTAGCATTAATACAGTGGAGTCTTTGTTTCTCTGCTGAAACCAGTCTTCCAGGGATGTTTATCCAACAGTTTTCATAACAGTCACATTCTAGAGGTCCTCTGGTCTTCATTTTGACTTAAATGCAGGCTCAGACTTTGACCAGTTAACTTCCAACTCATAAATAGTCATATGCTCGTGCTAGATAGAGGACACTTGTGCCTCAATTAATCGATTCTTTAGTTGACACCATCAAGTAATTTTGATCCAGAAGATAGCAAAAGCTTTGGCTGAGGAACCCAGAACATGTTTTGGGCTGGTAAATGTATTTCAACTTCATGTTGAAATAAGGCTAATAAGAAAAAAAAGGCATTGGCTCTTACAGCAATATTGACATTTCTTAATCAAGACAAACATGACGGATTCCAGCTGGCAGCATCTGATCTCATCAACCCACCGAGACAAGCAGTTTCATGGTACAAACAGCACAGATCAATGAGACAAGCAAAGTTCAACATGCTTTTCAAACTGAAAGCTTGAGATATGCTCCATGTTTTTCCCAGGTGAAGACATTTGTGTTAGCGCTGAAATCTTTCTTTAATGCTACAACGATCATAGGATCAATCTGAAAACCACGATACAAATAAACTTTTCTCAGTGAAGCATAAAATACACTTGAATACGTGTAGTTAGTGGCTTTGAAATAACAAACATTAAATCTGTGATGAAAGTTCAGAACCAACAGGTATGTCCATGTTTCATCTGAGCTCTCACTGCTCATTAAAAGAGAAACACACTTAATCAAGTTCTAAAGCTTTTTGACAATTATTTCCATAATTAACTACATAAAGAAAACAATGTAAACGCTTAAATTTAAGACTCAAAAACCTTTTTCATGGTGTCAGATAGAGATTTGATCAAACATTTGGTGAAACAGAAAATATTCTGCATAAATTAGCAGTTACATTTGACACAATTTGAAATTAATATCAACTGGTTTTAGCGCCTGAACGAAGCCTCGTGGAAATGTTAAAACCTTAACTTGTTTAAGAGCTACTGCAAAGCTGAGAGAGTGAAGTTCCCTGACCACCCAAGACGAGGCAAGTTCGGATGATACTTGACCGGTTTCCCAAAGACGGATACAACAGTTTCTGAAGAGAGTTTGAAAACAGGCTCAGAAGATCATGAAGGGAAGAGATGTGACATAAGACCAGTGAGGAAAGCACTGGATGAATAGAGAGATTTAAATGATTAAAACCTTCTTGTTAAAACTGGGAGTTGTGGACTGAACTTTCATGTATCTCTGTTATGTTTTGTTTTTTTCCTTCTTCTTTGGACAGCTAAACATCTGACTAACGAACCAGAACCCACAAATACAGATTTTAACTTGCATGCAAAGTTCCAGCATCACATATCATCTGATTTATTTTCCTTGAATTATCACAATAGCCGGCAAACATTTATGAAACGATCAGACTTTCAGTTAACTGCCCAGCATGAGGACTCATGACTCATTGAGAACATACTCCAGCCTGAACCTCTGGGCTCTTTGGTGGCAGCTTCGCCATGAACAGATAACACCTCCGTCACTCAATGAGTACGTGCAGCGGGCCAGACTGCAATAACAGACTGTAGATCTGCTGCAGATGCACAATGACACCTGAGTCCAAACTCTAAACCAACGTCAGATCCTCAGTATGAACATGGGACCAGGAACAGCGTGGAACAGAAAGATATTACATCCACCCAGATAAGCCTTATCTGGAGTATACTGTAAAATCAGCAAGCAGCTGGTAAAGCTGTGCATCAGCGCTGTTCATCTGTGAACAACACTTTCAGGGAGCATGTCCTTCCTGAATGCATTTCTGACACCTCCATTCTCCTCCCAACCTCTCAAGACTAGCTGGATGAATTAGCAGAGGTGTACAGAGAAGGTGGCATCTTTACCTACCCTAATGGGGAAGTAGTCTCTGAAATACGTCCATACTGTCCAGCTTCTCACCCACGAGGACCTCCTGCCACCTGAGGGGAAAATGAATCATTGGGAATCAATAAAATCTGAGGGTGCATTGGCCTTTGCCATATTTGGTTGGATTGAAGTGAACTGTGATACAGTTGCCCTGTCGGTACGGTTCAGGTGGATACGTGTGAACGCTGCCGTCCTTGAAGCCCACCAAACAAACAAACTGGGAGACCATGAAAAGAGTCTGCTTGCAAACAGACCAGATTATCTCTCCAGTCAGGTTGTGATCTTCTCCATATTTCTTCTGTTGTGTCTTTTGGTCCATCTAATGTGATGGCCAAACAAACCTGCACTTTTTTATCTGCATTTTCTGCTTTGGTCCAAAATGTGAATACTGTGAAAGTAGGAACAATGGCTTTTATCATCCAATTTGTACCTCCAATTTTATTTATTTTATACTGAACAAAAGGCCATTTAAAGTAGAAGGTGTATTCGTCCAGTTGTTTGTTTTACATAAAAAAACCAGCTGTTTTTGGACACCACCTGTTACAGATAATACAGCAATTAAGACTTATATAAATGAGAGAGGAAATCCATTAATTCAATAGAATTTATCTAATAGAGGTGGTGACTGCAGTATGTCTAAATTATGCTTCACTCGACCTCACAAAAACCTTATCTTACTCTAAATTATTAGTACATTTATTGTACACCTGTACCTTTGAAGGCATGTAAGAGGAAATTCATCTGAAATCTTAGTTAGAAGACCTCAGATTGAAGCAGGTCAAAAAACTGATGTTTATTTCTGTTCCACCTCTTTAACTTCTTTATTTCTTTATGTCTGTTTAATGAAACTTCAGTAATGATTCATGGTTCATCACAGGCTGCAGCTAATTATTATTTTCTGAAATCTGACCATCATGATTACGCAACCATGAAATATAACTATTTTTAAATAATAGCTTCATTGTGCCAGACCTTTTTACTGAAAGTTTAATTGTGGATGTTTTTCCTTTAAAGAAAATATGACATAAGTAATTAATTCCTTGATATACAGAAAAAGGAATTAGCTGCAGCCTGCAGGAAGCTGTTGTTGAAAGCATCCTTTAATCCAAACCGTCGCACTTTTCAGTTTTGTGATGGGAACGCATCCAAGACATAATGCAGTCCTTGTTTTTGCTAATTATTACAAAACGGCTTCCCTAATGCTGTGGTCGCACAGAGCAGCACTCTCTGTAGTCATCTGATAACTGAGGACGTCTGTGCAAGTACTCATGCACAGTCACACTGTCTGACATGTTATCTGGAAGTCGCCAATCAGTGCTGTCCACTCAGATGCTGTATTTCTCAGCAACATCACTTTAAGTAATTAAAGTGTAATATGCTTGTTAATTTCCAGTGTCTTGCCTTGTTTGGGGGTGTTCCAGTCAATAATGAGCCAGGCAGTGTAAATGGCAGCAATCATCCAGCAGTCAGTGCAGAACATGTAGAGCAACAGCAGAGTGCAGGCAACACCTAGACGGAGACAGGAGAGGTAGCACAAGTGTGCTGATGTCGTTCCTGAATTCATTCACAGATTAAGATCGTTCACCAACAGAGGAATCAAGGGTGAGAAAGCCTAGAATGTAAAAAAACAAGTGCCCGGCTTGATGATCTGACCTTCTTAATCTGAGGCTAATGAGCTATCACACTTGCACGCAGACTCACCCAGGGCTAAGAAGGAGATGACCCATTGCAGCACAGAGATGACCTGCAGATGTTTTTCCATCTTGGACCTGCAGGGCCAGAATGCAAGTGGCCGGTTTTGAAGGGCAGAGAGGATGCTGGAGCCGGTGCCTGCACACAAAACACGAAGTAAAAGCTAAAGCTCGGTGAACGTGGATCAAGCACAGACATGAGGGAAAAGAAGAGCTTGTGGATGAATTGAACTGCATAGATGCACGTAGCGCGTCCCCTGGAGAGCTGCCTCTGTTGTGCTGATTGGATCTGATAGTCAACTTCCCCACAAGATAGAGACCATCAAGCAAAACCAAGAGTCACTGATTTCCTTTAACACTGCACCCACCAGCCTGCCATACACCATTAACATGTCTGCTGGTCAACAGCCGCATTGTCTCAGGTACTTACCAGTATTCTTTACTGGCCTGCCCATAAAAGAAGAACCATGCAGCCACATGAAGTTGAGAGGAAGAAGAGTAACGACACGAACAGCCACATTAAGAGCAACTAAAGCTTGTCAAGCTTGCACCACTGACAGATAATGAGAAGAAAAGCTCTCCTCCAGGAAGAACACTGTCGTCTAATCCCATCTGGGCTCACTGAAAATAACCCAGTGAGCAGGGTTCTGGTGGTAATACCCGTAAATGACGATGCATAACAGAGACAGAGAGTTAGCCAGAATCCCACTGGTGATGCCTAAAGCTGTCCATGTATCAGTTTGGCTTCAAGATGGAGACAAATCAAAATGGTCACCTGGCCAGCAGAGAGGTACGCAAACAGAATCACACCCAACAGACTCCTCATTCAAACCAAATCTATTTCTGGGTCAAATGCGTGGCGTATAAACAGAATTTCATATTTGACTTTAAGGCTGTGTTAAGTACAAACCTAACAAAGGACAATGGCAAAAAATACCTCATGAAGCCCCTCCCACCAGATGAGCTTAGAAATGAAGACATCTCAAGTCCAGCCACTTTGTTTTGCATTTGTTTCAAACCCACTCACTCAAGATGTCCTACACTGTTGAGGACTTTGTTATTTAATATTACTCACCTGATCTAGTCTGAAAACATTTGTTACTATCTTTAGGTTTCCCATGAACAGGCTTTCTAAAACCAAAAAACAACTACTTCAGCACTTCCTGAAGGGGTACACAGGTACACACACACACACACAGGGTGTGTGCACAAGCACG
>JBAMYA010106387.1:0-19813 GCA_037176975.1 Arrhamphus sclerolepis | reverse complement strand
CAATTCCCCACCTCACCATCTGCGTCGCCAGTTTCCCCAGTCTCCAAAACCGGCATACGCTTGGGTCAGAGTTTGCGTGACGGACTGTACGTTCATGTCAAGTTTGTTTTTTGCAGATCACAAACTTTGCGTAGAAAGCAGCGTACACAAGTTTCAAGCCCTGTTTTGTACGTATACTTGTTTGTGTTTTCACAATAGCATCTGTGTCAAAAAAAAGACTCACCTTGCATTGGCCAGAATATGGCAAAAGACCCTCAATACTATCAGAAAAAACACTTATATTGGTATTTACAATAATGAAAATACAATAACAAAGAAGACACTTCTAAACACTGTGAAAACACCACTAGAACACGTCTAAACATTCACTTTTTGCACTCTCTCGCTCATTCTCTGTCTCCTCTGTCTCACACTGCTGAACAATTCAACACAATGCAGGGACCGTTGCCACTACCAGAATGTAAATATCAGCTTTGAGAATGTGTTGGAATTACATTGATAGCGCAAATTGTTGAAAAGCTACAGTAAATTGAAAAAAGGATGTCCTTAGCTGTTGCCAATGACAGCTCCTGTGTAGAAATAGCTTGTGTCACTAGCTCAAATGAATGCATGTGGGACACGCTCGGCAATGCAGCCTAGGTGGAGTAGTCAAACACAGATCCACTGAGCTTTCAACACAGAGCGCATGGTCAGAAGACAAGTTGATAAATTAATTTAAAAATTCTGTATTGTTCAATACTAGTGCATACCGAACCAAGAGCACTGTATGGAATGGTTCAATACAGATACATGTATTGTTGCACCCCTAATGTACATGTAATGTAATATGTACATACACATTTATATGTATAGATAGATATATGTGTGTGTGCGTGTACTCATACACAAACACACATTACCTTTTGTAGCATAGCTTGTTTGCTTTTACACACAATTTCTCCACTTGAATCTGCTGGTAAGACTGTTGCTGTCAGTTTCACTGACTGAGCAGGTTACCATTCCCCTCTGATAAGGTTCAAAAGTCTTAGTGCCAACAATGAGAAACCTTCATTCCAACTATTTGTCTTTTGTTTAGACTATCTTTTATTCCCAGTAGAACTTAAAGAACACATAAGAAATGGTTATTAGCTCTTTGTGACTTTGATGGCAATAAAACGTCTCAAAAAAGCTGGAATGGGTCAACAAAAGACTAAGTGGTACAAAAATCAATGGAGGAGCTTTTGACAACTAATTAGGTTATAATTGGCAACAGATCAGTAACATGACTGGGTAGAAAGGAGCATTTCAGAGAGGTAGAGTCTCTTCGATGTAGAGATGGGCAAAGGTTCACCAATCTGTCACAAACTGCATAATTGTGGACTGTGTGGGCTCAGGAACACTTCCACGAATCACTATGAGCAGTTAACCATGTAATCCACAAATGCAAGTTAAATCTGTATCATGCAAAGAAGAAGCCAAATGTGAAAACGGTCCAGAAATAGTGTCGTCTTCTCTGGACCACAGCTCATCAAAAATGGTCTGAGACTAAATGGAAAACTGTTTTGTGGTCAGACATATCAAAACTTTAAATTCTTCTTGGAAACCATGGACACCATGTCCTGCAGACTAAAGAGGAGAGGGACCATCCAGCTTGTCAGCTGCTGACAGTTCAAAAGCCTGCATCTCTGATGGTATGGGGGTGCATTAGTGCCTATGGTGTGAGCAGCTTACACATCTGGAAAGGCACCATAAATGCTGAAGAGTACACAGAGGTTTTAGAGCAACATGTCTCTTTCAGAGAAGACCTTGCATATTTCAGCAAGACAATGCTAAACCAGATACTGCATCTATCACAACAGGATGGCTCATCAGGAGAAGAGTCTGGCTGCTGAACTGGTCTGAATGCAGTCCAGACCTTTCAACAACAGAAATATTTTTGGCGCATCATAAAAACAGAAATCTGTCAAAGGCCCAGGACTGTTGAGCAGCTAGAATCCTGCATCAGACAAAAATGGGGAAACATTCCTCTCTTAAAACTCTCATCTTACAGACAGTTGTTAAATACAAAGGATATGATAAACATTGTCCTCAACTTTTTGTAATATGTGTTGTGCTGTCAAAGTTTAAATGAGCTGATTTTTGATATTTGTTTTTGTTTTACAATTTACATTGCATACTCTTTTTTGTATTTGGGGGTTGGGGTTATACCAATCACAGAATTCAAACCTTCACTGGCACCAACACAACAGAAATGAAAACCATCTCCATCTCCAAGCTGTCACCTGGTAAGGCAGATCCACCATGCGCAGGTACGTCTCTATTTTGAGGCAGAAGGGGGAGAGGCTGGGCACGCCATTCTTTGGTCTGGAGAACTGATGGAGGATGATGGCATCTTGAGAGTCCAGCTCCTGCTCCTTTCTACATAGGAGAAATTAAGAAAAACAAATATTTGATTAATAATAATGTGTCAATTTGTATTCTGTCGGTTATTATTCTAATCCAACTTTATAAAATGTGTGAGTAATGGTCACTGCTGTTGAATGATTTGATTAATATTCAGCAGATTGGCATAAGGATACAAAAATACACTCCAATGTGGATCATGTTTTCCACTCTAGAAAAGGGCAGACTCTGAGGGGATAATAGTAGGCTTTTGGTGCTTTAAATCTGCTAACCGTATGCAGATGTCAACAGGAGGAAGAATGAAAAGAAGAGAGCATTATTGGTAATTTAGAAGACAGGAGCCATGATTTTCCCTGAAAAGCTGAACTGTAAACCACTTTGGCCTAGAGCAATTAGTGTTCTAACTTGTTTTCTAGATCAGTGGGTACTTTGTGATGAACACCAAACTCAGCATCTGAACGGAATACAAGATTTGCTCTCCAGTTTCAGTGTAAAACAAACCTTCCTCCAGGTCACACATATACTTTATCGCAGCACATAGAGACTACAGCAGGTCTCTGCTGGTCAGTTTCTTTCCACATGTAAAACTCATCAGTGTGTACCTTTTGTATACTTTATACTCAAACAGGATTTTATTGACATCACAAAGTAGCTAAAATGACTAAACAATAAAATAAAAATCTTGTCAGCTAATTTGAAGGATTTTTTCACATTTATCTAGTTTATTAGGTCTTGTACAGGCAATGTGTTCTTTGTGTTAACTGAAAAGCAACTTCAGACAGTTATTTATACTGTCTAGAAAACATCAAAAGCGTCTGGTCAAGGTGAAATAAAGGAGTGTTTCACACCACTCAAATTCTGAGTAAATACAGACATCCCAGTCTACTGTATCCACGCAATCTGAAAACACGGTTATTCCAACATTTTCAATCATCTGCAAGAGTCACAATCAACATAAACTTGTGGTGTGGATGTGGATTTTACCAACCGTTACCAACATAAATTTAATGTTTTTTCTGCAGTGAATGGAACCAGATGTGATCATTGACGGTAAGGCTCGACGAATCTGCAGAATAAGTAACTCCATGTTTCACAACAATGGATGAGTTTGCAGCTATAATTTACTTTGCAGTTGAAGTTTGTTTTTTTTTTCCCCCAGTACAACAAAATAAACTGAAAACAACATCCCACACAGAGAACTGTGGTGGTGGGTGCAGTTGCTACTTGGCTGTAGGGGAAGATGGGGACCAGCAGTTCTAGTGGACTAATAAAGTACTACCCAATGGAGCTAAACTGAACTGAATGTAATTGAATGACTGAATTACAAGACTTTTTTTGTATTTTCTTTCACTCGTGAAACATGGAAATGCAGTGTGCTGAAGGTTAAGTGTTAGTATTTAGACAATACATTATTTAAAAAGGCAATTAAACATACAGCCTCAAACGCCTAATCCAAATAAAATATGGCACATGCTGAGATAGATTAGCTTTAGAGGGTTTTTGTTTGAGATGATTATTTTTTCAAAGGCTAATTATCATTGAAAGAAAGCAGTTCTTGGTTGCTGCATAGCCCAGTGGTTTAAGCAGGTGGCCCATGTATGGAGACTGCAGTCCTCTTGCTGAGACTTTCTGTAGTCTCATGAGTTCAACTCCCAGCCCATGACCATTTGCGGCATGTTTTGTGTTAAAAGCAGTTCTACAGTTCTGTTCAGCCATACACAAACACCAATCAAGAATTACCACGTCATGACTACACATAATAATAAGTAAGTCCTCCTTGTGCTCTCAAAGGAGCTCTGACCAGCCAGGGTCTAGACAAAGAACATCTGAGGGAGCTTTGGACTGTCTGGTTCTGGGGTGTTATCAGTAGATCTTTTGGCCCTGTGGGCTGTACAGTGGAGTCTCTTTGGAAGATGGCTGCTTCCAACAGATGCCATCAGGTCCCATTAGATTGTTGTCTGTGGAGTGTGAAGACCAAATGAAAACCTCAGATTCTTTGCTATGTTCTTTGAACACTTCGGGGAAAAAAAGAAATTTTGAGGGCCTATTCCTGGCCTGCTGGGGCAGGCAGCTGTTGTAGAGGAAAGATGGTTCTCTGTTGAGAGTGTGATTGGTCTGAAAAGAATTTTTGGTAGTGCCAAAATAGGCTATTGTCAGGAGGTAGGTCTTCCCAGCAGAACTGTACCATTCCTTCACATTACCTGGCAGTGGACATAATGTTGTTTGATTGCTGTACATTGTCCAGAGGTCCCCAACTGTGGCTGTAAGGACTTACATTTAAGTAAATTAACACATGAATAATTAGGAACATTGACTTCAATTATCAAAACTATTCTCAACCACTGTGGCTATAATAATAGCTTTAGGTCATCATTATAGTAGTATAAAATTTATCATCTTTGCATAAATAAAACTATTGCAAGTCATTGGTATTGCTCAGTATAAGGAAGACCTGAGCCGTTTTTCCTCAGGTAAAATATAACCCCGTCCACTCAACATCCACACAGTTATGATCAAGAAGGTCATAGCTATCAGATTAGGCTGCTTTCAGGGTCATTATGAGAGAAAATGCAGAGTTCAAGGTCATTCACTTTATTGATTTGTTTTAAGGATTTTTGATTGTCTTTGTTTTCATTTTGTCATACAATTTTGTTTACAACCTGGTGGTTCAAAAACACAATTAAAAATGTTCTTGTGTCTCAAATTTCTTGAAACTTGGAATGGTTTTCCAATTAATATTGTCAATCATATTCTGAGAAATTTTTATTTTTCGGTTTACATAAATCATTTGTAACAAAAGTTCAACTTTTTTTTTTTTAAACATCACTTTAAGGCTAGAATTTTGTCTCTGTCCGAGGCCTTGTGGTGCTGAAATTGCCATGGTCTCATAAGTTGCTATCCATACTCATATGGTGCTGAAACCATTCGGCATCTGTGTATGTGCCAAAAATAAAGAAATTAAAAAAAAAATCCCGAATATCATCATGATCCCAAAGATGCTCTTTGCATCCCATCTTTTTATGTTAGCCCATAAGACTGTGATGCTGAAAATTCCCTGAGGAATGATTTAAAAATCTCTCAGAACATTAAGTGCCTTTCATTGAAGGGAGAATACAAAGCTGCTACTGTGGTGGCAGCGACTCATCACATGGCGTAAACAGATGATGCCGGCAGCCTACAGGTCCGTCCTCAGCTGCCTGCACGTGATTCAGCAGCAGCGGTCCAGCTCCAAATGCAAGGTTACACAGCTTAGAGTGGGGGGGGAGGGGAGGGACGATGATAGCAGAAAACTATGAGGCCACTGTAACAGGATGTACTTACCCTCCTGGGACTGGCCGGGCACAAAAATAATCCCCCTACTGACTGGCACGCATTATTTTCTCTGACAGTACTCTCGTAATCATTTCTATGTATTCTTATATATCAATCATTCATCAGCTTTCATTTAGAACCTTTTGAAGTTAAACGTTTTTTTCTTTTCTTTTTTTAACCAGTTCTTGTATCTCTGTATTGTATGTTTCATTACGGTTGACTTTGCAGAGTGCCTAATTCTTTTCATTTTCACATGCTTAGATGCGAGGCTGGCACGGGACCTGGCACTCGTATAGGCGCGTGACTCGTTTATTTAATTATTTTTTTCTACACCTCCTTCCGTGTCCTTGGAAGGAGGAAAACAGAGACTGGAGCCCCACCAAACACCGCGAGATCTACATAGAAACTGCCTCCTATTAACACACTCCAGAATCCATTTGCGGCTTTCTCACACCCCGCTGTGATCACACCTAATCAGTGACTGTCAGCAGGTTTATACTGATGACACTGTAATGTAAGCTCGCACTAATGAAGGATGAATAAAAATAACATGATAATCAATCCAGGCGCGTTGTTGTGGGTTTCCTACCTGATGGCGAGCAGCTCATGGAGAAGGTAGGCTGCAGCAGCCAGCAGAGCCCCCCCTGTGATGTACAGGGTCTTCTTCCACCAGGAGTCCGAACCCAGAGCCGACATGATTCCTCCGTAGTCCTGCAGGGGAAATGCGATGATGTAGCCATACAAAGACTGCTGCTGCTCGGAGCCGCATAGCCCGAGAGGTAGGCTGTGATTCCGCCCGAGTTCAACCACGCACGGTCGGGAAGAGGCGAAGCCAGCAGTCCAGTGCATCCTCCCACCCTCGGTTAACAGCACCCTGCTTCCCCCCTACTGCAGTCCCCGCACGGCTTCATGAAAAAACGCCCAGTCGAGGATCTATGGCATGGCGGATGTCAGAATAATGGCTCTGTATCCAGAAAACTGGAAAGACTAAACATGCTGTCTCCTCCTCCTCACCGGGTGGACGCTCAGCACCGAGCTTCTCTTTCTTTGCAGGTTGTGGAAAACAACCAAGACAGCAGAAACACAACGCCGCAACTTCCGGTTTAATCATTCAAAAATAATTGTCAGTGCTGGGGTTGCTGCAGTGTCATTTGATGTTTTTGCACATTTTAACGTTCATTCAATTTTCTTTGCAAATACCGAAAGTGTCTGCATTTAAATAATAAACTATGAAATAGTACTAGTCATACTGTTCTGTCACAGTCAATCTGGCTTTACACAACTGTCAGTTAATCCCACTTTGTTTCCTGAACGACTCTTTATTTTACGCACTGCATACTTCTACAATGAGTTTAAGCTTCTCCAATGTTGTTAGAAGTCAAAGTAATTTCACTATTAAAAACATTTTTCATGAAAAAGCACTAAACAGGGAGCATAGCCTGTAATAATTATAATATTTACTTGAGATTGCCCTTCATTTTTACCAGGATATCCTAATGGCCAAGTTCCTAGTTAGAACCTTCAACTGGAACATCTGGATGACGGATTTTCAACTCAGAAAACATGAGTAACCATGTGTTCCATTTATCTCAGGAGTCGGAGGTTGGAACTGGGAATAATCCCATATTCGGCTTGGTTGTGTTTGAATTGAAAAGTTGGAAATTGAACCTTTCCAAAGGTCCAATTTACCATTGCCACTACTATCCATTGCTGATTATATTAATTCATGTAAACAATATATGTGGTATTTTGCACACACAAGCAGTGCAACAATACATCTGATGTTTTGATAAAACGGTGGTGGTGGGGTGTGCTCAGCTGGAGGAGAGGTGAGGCTGCAGCTCAGGAAACAGCACCTGAGAGGGACTGATTGGGACACCCCAGCTGCATGTGCCAATCAAGCTCCCTCTATTTAACCAGCAGGATTCTGGCTCTCGGGGAAAAGAACAACCAGACCAGCAGCCACACCTGTACACGTGTGGTCTTGTGCTGAATAATGTGAAACGAAACTGAACTCTGGTGGAGTGTTCATGCTGACTTAGACCCTAGTAGATGGTACTTGCTACAAAAACATTTAGCTTTATTTGGGCAAGCCTGTCATTGACTGTGCCATTAAGACTGACAGACAACTGTGACATCACAGACCCAGATCAGAGTAGAATTATTTAGCCAATCCATGGCTATCTCCACCTATTTTCACATTACACTGCATCTACTGTACCACTGATGTGGGTAGCACAGAGCTATAGAACTGATTTCTAAAGAGGCACAACTCAGAAATGTTGGGGTGGTCAATTGTCTACAGACAAAGCAGTAAAATGTGGTTGAAAATGGAGCTATTATGATGTATCTTGGTGGTATTCTGACCAAACATGTCACAGAAATTGCAGGAATTTACAAAACAGACTCAAGCAAGCAACTGAGTCTTATGTCTGGGATTAAATAAATAAATAAATCCATACACTGTTTTAGGCCTAAACAGTGCAGATTTTATCAAGAGTTGCTGCTCCTGTAACTAGAAACGTTTTGCTCATTTCTGAACATACTTTGAGTAATTTCACAAGATAGAATGTATAAAACTATGTCATGAAAGATCCTCTAAAAATCAAAATGTACGAAATTACCTGTTAAATGTCCACATGTTAAGAGGACAAAAGTATACAAGGTCAGCCATAAGAAAAAAATAATTACGTAATACCCTTGTACTTTTATTTTCAAAGGCATGTAACTCCACTTCCGGTATCGTAGTACAAAATCCGATATCTTCACATAACTGCCCTCATCTCTCTTCAGTGAAGGAGTCACCCCACCCCGACGAGACTACCTTAAATCAATATTAGGCCGCACGTGACACAAATACTTCCAATTCATACAAAATGCTAAAGTAACTTGTACCTTCTGTAACCGATATAAATGTTTGTCAGCTACAGCTGTCTTTTTTTACTTAAGTCACCTGCGCCAAACTACCGTTACACAATTAATATCATTTTAATTTAAAATAAAGTAGTAAAAATGTCATTAAAACATGGGTAGAAATGTATACTTACTTTGGAACAAGTTCGGAAGTGTAAAAGGACAGTCATGTTGACTTAATCCAGCAGCAGGTGCGTCGACAAACTGTTTGTCGGGCATGCCAAGTGCTGGATGGAGACAACTTCGAGGAAAACAGGATCCTCCAGCTTAGTTACATCACCGTCGAAGCCTCCCTTACACCGTGTCCAGGTCAGTGACAAAGACGAAGTCAATGACATACGAATAAACCAGCGACGTACACTTTTATTAATCTCCAGGCGGGCGAAGCGCTCTCCCACCGTTGGGTGCCACGGCAACCGCCAGATAGATGCGCGGTCCCGCGTCTCCTGGGAGCGCGCACTCTCGCTCTGTCTCCTGACAGGAGTTGAACTCTACTAAATGCGGTCAGAGAAGAAAATAAGTAATGCTTCTTAGTCACACACCAGCATAATTAACTGTTTTGTGACTTTGACACTTTAGAATATGGATCTTTTTTTTCCCTCTTAACTTAATAAAATGCACTTCTGCACGTTTCATCGTCCTGTTATTCATCTATTGAAGAACACAATGAAAGCGTGGCGTGCTCTGGCCACAGGGTGAAATTGGTATTATATAATACTTCCACACGAGACCCATCATAATCCTACGACAGACTTCCCCCGCCTACAATTTACGCAGGATTCGGCATCTAAAAACGGAAATGAGTATTTTGATAGCAGCCAGGCCCAAATCTGCATTAATTCTACAATACTGCACGTTCAGTTTATTAGATGTAAACGATAGCTTAAAGGAGGATGTGGAAGTTTGCAAAACAATCATAAAATACCATGTTGCTGGAGTATATATGCAGAAACATGTGACAGCTGTCTTCAAAATAATAGCAGTCTCAAAATCCTTTTTTTTTTTTTTGCCAAACATGCAAATGCTGCATTCTTTTCCAAATCAGACCGTGAAGATTATTATTATTTTTTACATTTGTTGCTATTTACTGTTTATTTTACAGAATGTGAGGAGAAGATTATTAGGTGGTTCCAAAACATTGCAATGTCTGTATTTTTCTTTCCAAATTTATTTACTCCATAAACTGATAAATTCTTGTAGAGGTATCTTTCCTGTGTATTACTGAAGTAATATTTAGTTGTACAACCACTCTGAGTTGACCAACGTCTTCCAGCTGTGAACAGATAATCCAGTCCGGGATCATTGGTCTACATTCCACCAGCCATTTGCATTTCTTGTTTTTTGCCCTCAGAAACGGCTTTTTTTTTTTTTTTTTTAATTTTAAAGATTTTGTGGCCCCAGTAGCCTTTTATTGAGAGTGTAGACGCAGGACCTCAGTAGCCTCAGTACATGGGCCACTTGCTCTAACCACTGCAACACTCAGCAGCCTATCAGCCTCTGCCCCTCTTCATAGGTTTACCCTCCACTAATCAACTTTTTAATAAAAGTACACTGTTCTTGCATGCCTGGAACAGCTCCTTTACTCAGAGTTTCGGAGAAATTCACTAGCATGTACAGAACTTGCTGCCTTTGTCCTTAAACAAGGATCACCTGATCACCTGTTGGATACCCATTTTTTTTTTTTTTTTTTTTCACGAATTAATGAGCCTGAACTCCACACTGCTATTTTTTTAAACAGCCTAATATTCAGTTCTCTTTACTTTCATCATTAATCAAGCATACAGCATTTGTTAAACAATTCGTCAGCTTAAACAAGCATTTTTCTGACGCATATTCTATTTGACAGCTGTTTGAGGAAAGCGACAAAGTTCAGTTTTGTGTTGCATCACAGCAGGCCAATGGGACGTCAGGACTCCAGCCACACATGCGAATCTTTACCATCATTTTCCCACATGCTTTACAGTGGAGTGGCTCAGCTGCGTGTGGCTTCAGTGTGGTCCTCGGGGTAAGGGTTACCGTCCTCAGTAACATCACTCCTTTTGACTGCATGGAGTGCGTAGTTGATGGAGGTGCTGTTAGTCCAGCTCCAGGCTCCAGATATCGGGTTGTACAGCATTCCTTGAACAGACTGCACCAAGAAACCATCTGAGGAAGGAGAAAAGGAAAGGCAAAAACACAACTGAAAAGCTTTCATATACCTTCATAGAATACATTGCAATTGATATAAACAGGAATGAATGACAGTACAGCTGATTAAGATACTGTGAAGCAGAAAAACTTCACTTTTTTTTATATTTTGCTTCACGTGAAATAAAACATTATAAACTAAAACCAGTAACATCATGACACCTTTAAAGTATGATCAATTGGTTGTGTTATTTAATTTCTCACAGGAAGTGTATACCATCATATATTGAGTTATATTATGCTGAGATCTTTGCACCATGTGGAAATCAGGAGGACTTACTGGACTCTAGAAGGCGCTCCAGCTCCACTGGACTGATAAATTTTTCCCAGTCGTGTGTTCCCCTGGGAACGATGCGCAGCAGCTGCTCAGCTACGACGATGCCCAGCACGTACGACAGGTTGGTTTTATTTATAGTTGTGATGAAGACTGAGCCACCTGGCTGCACGCAGAAACCATGGAAATGTTTAGTTGATGCAATATGGAACTGCAGGATGAGGTTTATTGGATTGTAAATTTGGAGAAAACATACTCTATGACATTCCTGCAGGTGCTAGTTACACAGGTGAGATATACTGCTTCCTGGGTGAAGAAGTTATATATAGAATGGATTTAGCGCTTTTAAGTGGACCAAATCCTGGAAGACCAGGAAGTAACAGTGCTAAACCTCAAAGATCAACTTGGGGCGAGATCCATTGTTTGAACAGAGGAGGAAGGAGAGATAAAAGTCAAATGGTGTACCTTCTTCCATAAAGTGACTCCAAAAAAATAAAATATGCAATAAAACATTCCTTAATGTTACCTGGTAAAACACAGTCATGTAGAAAAGAAAGCATGTCTTCTTTCACTACATACATTTAGACATGAATAAAGTAAACAAAAAAGAAAGAAAGGAAAATGAACAAGACATTATTTATTCAACAAAAAAAAAACTAAGTCAAAGTGTAGAAACAGTGTGTGAACAACTAGTTAAGAGGGTAAGAAGCAAACATTGCTGCTAATCCAATACACTTGATCAACTGATCATCTGCAAGTTTCACTTCTATAAAAGGAAAGTCTTGGCTGTGTGTTGGTGTTCCACATTCAGGCTTTTGTAAACACAATGCTAAAGAGGAAAGATATAATCTTTGAAAAGCAACTGTTACTGCTCATCAATCTGGAAAGGTTTACACCGTCATTTCCAAGCAATTTGAAATCAGTCGTTCAAAAATAGAAAGATTATTCACGAGTGGAACGCATTCAAGGCAATTGCTAATCATCACAGGAGAGGAAGTCCTAGCATATCCACCTCAAGGTCTGCCAGTGTTTGGAAGAACTGCCAGAACAAAAGCCTCTTAGGTTTACAAAGCTGCATCTCAACAAACCACAAGACCTCTGGAACAAAGTCCCTCAGACAAACAGACCCAAAGCTGAGATGCTTGGCCTTGATGTATAACGGCCCTTTTAGGAAAAACTAATGATGGTAGTTAATTACATATAAACACCTTATACCATCAAGTCCCAAAGCCCAGGTTTCAACCCGGCAGAAATGAAGAGGTGAGAAGTTAAGAGAGCTGAGCAGAAACAAATACCCACAAAATTCAATAAACTTAAACACTGTAAAGAAGAATGAGGCAGAATTCCTCTACAATGATGCAGGACTGAGTGTGATTACAACAAGGAATCACAGACAATTATGGTTCTATTAGCAACTGCATCATGGGGTGTAACTAGCCATCAATCTGCATCAATACATTGATTTAATGAACATCGATCCAACTGCATCAGTCCAGAATGAATCAGTGCACGAAAGTCACTTCAATGAATGTCATCACTTGGCATTTTCTAATTTGTTTCATATAAAGGAACAAGTCTTTTGAATGATCTGAATAAACCCTGAAATACAAAAGCAAAATATTTCAGTTTACATTTCACTTTCTTGCTGTGATTGATATGGCGGAGAGTTATTTAGATCAATCAACATGTGATATCGTCTCATACCGATTGAGAGTTCCTGAATCAAAAATCATACTGTGGCAGACTTTGTAATATTGGTAAACATCAAATTGTCACCTAGTTAATAAATGCAATGTTGAATCGTGATGAAACCTGTGATTTACACCACCAGCGTGTGCTTAGTTTTAAACACAATGCTGCTGCGTTTTGGCTTCGTTTGGTGAACAATGAAATGGTGAACTATGTCATGCACTTATTTTATTTAGTTTATTATATCCTGATACATAAACACCTTGGAATTGAAAGAGGCCGTGCCTTATTTTTCATGTTTTATGTTTGTTTGTTTGTTTGTTTTGTTTTTAGTAAAACAACAGAGGAGAGAGATTTGAGTTAGAGAATAAGTCCAAATGTGCTGTAACCAAAAGCAGAGGCAGTTAAGATTAGTATCTAGTTTTTTCCTCTAAGCTTCTTTGGCCCACTAACCCAGGAGATTATTAACCTCTGGCTGCAGCCCTGGTACACAACCCTCACTGATGAGAAGACACACACACACCCACACACACACACACCCACACAGACAGACAGAGCTCTTTCCAGAGATGCACCATAAATACAAACACATCTGAGTTCCAGATGCAAGGTAAGACACACTCAGATGAACTCTTGTGATGTATTGATGCAGAAATAACTGACATAAAAAGACCAGGGGAGTAACAAAAAAAAAAGAGTCACACCTTTAGAACGTGATTGCAGCAGATGGCGAATGTTTCCAAGTCGGCCAGATGTTCCACAACCTCAGATGCTACAACAGCATCAAACTGGGCTGCAGACTGCTCCTCCTGTTCCCCCTCCTCTTCTCCCGAGAGCTCCTCCAGGGTGCAGGCACGGTAGGACACCCGGTCTTGAAGGTCTGGGTCATGTGAGGAATGCAGCCGGGCGATGCTTATGCTGTCTTCTACTGGATCTATACCCAACACGCTGGCTCCGAGGCGACCCAGGGGCTGAGGAGGAAGAGAAGGGCGGTTCATTACAAGAAGAAGGTTGGACTCACTATCCACCCATCAAGAGTCAAGAACTGCTGTTACTGGTTTCAAAAACACTGATCACTAAAAAAAAAAAAACTAACTAATTTTTGCCAGAATTTATAAGAGCCTCCTGCTCCTTCACAACTGTCGTGCAGGGCTGAGTGAGTTTGTACAGATGTGCCATCAGACCAGTACACCATCAGACCAGTACACCATCAGCCCAGTACACCATCAGACCAAACAGAATCTTACACTTTTACACCTTCACAAGCAAAATAATTATCTATAATCTCTCTTACAACAAAACGCAGTTGATCTTAAAGTAAATTTGAACATGTAGCAGATTTCTTTTAAAAATCTTGGATGTCAAATCTTTCTGTGGGATCGGTACAACTCTTTCCTGCATTGGTGTGTAATAACTAGTTTATGAGATTGTAGCTCACTCCAATTTGACCACAAGATGTCACTATTGAACATAGTTTTTTTTTTTTGTTTTGTTTGTTTTTTTTTTTTTTAAAGGAACTGAAGACAAGATAAATATACAAACATCAAAAATCCAACTTTATCTGATTTATTTATCAACAGTCAAAAATGGCCAGATTAAATTAATTTAGTTGATCTCCATCTTTGGACATAAGAAAAAGGCTTTGATGGTGGTTGATCTTAATTAGAAGATCAATTAAAAGATCAAACAAAGATAAAATAAAACCCATCAGAAATGTTGAGATTGAGGCTCCTCAGGCCCCGCCCACAGGAGGTTCCACCGCCAAGGATATTCAGCTGGTCACTCCCAAAAGAAGGAGATCACCTCCTTTCTCCCCCTTGCATCCTCCTCTAGCCCTCATCTCCTTGTAGCTCCTGCTTTTATGACTCAGAATAGATGGAATGAGTTTGCATCTTTCTTTGATGTTAAAATCAAAACATCAGAATCGCCATGGAAACGTCAACACCAACCCTGGAGCTCCTCCAGAACTGCAGCCAGTTTGATCAGATTATCAACATTTAGTCCTATCAGAGTTAAAACCCTGGAGGAGGTAGTTAAGAACCTAAACTCATCAACATGCTGTTTAGACACTTTACCAGCCAAGTTTATGCATCTCTAGAAGCAGACGTGCTGAACATCATCAAAACTTCACACTGATCAGGAACGTTTCCCAGATCCCTGAAAACTGTAATACCAGTTACCTACAGAACAGACTTTAAAGTGTTGCTGTTAGTTTACAAATCACTGAATAATCTGGGGCCAGAATCCATCACTGATCTTCTAGTAGAATATAAACCGGTGGATCTCAGATCTTTAGGCAGCAGTCAGCTGGTAGAACCTCCAGTTGGGACCAAACAGGCTGAAAATGCATTTAGTTCCTCGGCTGTACTTAGATGGAATAAACTTCCTCTGATATCAAATGTTCTCCAACTCTGGACACATTTAAAATTAAACTGAAAACTCTACTGATTTCCTGCGCCTTTGTTTATTCAGATTTTACTGTTCTTTGTTTTTATCCTTTTTCTGTCCAGTTACACATTTAAATTGTTCATATATTTATTTCATTTTATTTTTTCTTTTAAATTAATTTACTTCATCTTAATGGCTTGTAAAGCACTTTGAGGTGCCTTTGTGTATGAAATGTGCTCTACAAATGAACTTGTCTAGGAAAAAAAAGCTCATGACACTTGAGGGATGTGGGGACTGAGAAAACCAGTTATCTACAGTTTAGGTGGCTGCTGTTCTGGACTCTGGTTGGAGGTGAACTAAACCACCCCACTCTGGCCAAAACACACAGGTCAACATGGGGAGCTGCACTTGCCCCCCTGAGGGCTGACATCTGTCGCCGCACAGCTGATCCATTCTGATGGAAGGATTTACACTGGCAAGACACCCAGACGCAGAGCAACGATCCTAACATGGCTTCATGTGTGTGTTTCAGCATGACAGCCTGTCTGTGGGGCAGAGCCGTGTAAAAACAGGACCTGAATTTGTCAGCCCAGATCATGCAGCAATGCTGGTATGTCTTTGGTTCAAATGAACAGTAGGTCGTGGGCGCCCAGCTATCCGCACTAACAAACAGATAAAACAGCTGTAAATGACCAATTGTCTGACCCAAACGGTGACCAGACAAACCACAAGAGAAACAGAGCTGAGATGACACTGAAATGTTTTTCCGAGCACCGCCACGAGTGCTCGTGAGAAGACTGGCCCTTAAACCAACCGAGCGCGCACACAAAAAAAGCCCCAACGTGACGTGAAAATCAGCAACTGAAAAAATGGGAAATGAACTGAAAAGCTTTTTTTTTCTTGGTCAGTGTCCTCGTGCACGCAAATTTACCTCTGTGAGCAGGCCTCCACCACAGCCGACATCCAGGATCCTCAGACCTGCGAGCGGTTTCCCAGGATGGTGAGCTCTGTGCACGTTCAACAGATTATCTCTGTAAAAGAAAAAGAGCAAGATGTCTGAATTACATTTGTAGTAGCTGTCAGAGAGCCGTCTGCCCTCAGTATGAAGAATAAAGAGCCAAAACACATGCAGCCATCATCTCATTAAACCCTGCAGGGTCCATCTACAGCAACCACCTCCTGACGCCACGTCCACAACCAAAGAGGCCACCTAACTTTGACCCATTTCCACATCCATTATGTTATTATCCGTACTGACCAATTGAAGGGGTTAGAAATACAATGATTGGCATTTTCTTTGTTAATAAATATAATTTATAAAACTACTTTCAACACACACAAAAAAAACTTCAACAGTGTCATCATGATCATGTGCTCACTGAGATGCCGTTCTCATTTAACAAGGCACATATTTGATGTTTAGACTAGTCAAAGGAAACACACACACACACAAACAGATTAAATATATGGTCATTAATTGAATATTTATAAGAACGGAAATGATTTACATAGCTGACGTAGGCAGGATAACTTCAGTTCTGAATGTTTTGGATTAATTGCCCAGTTCTAGCTCCAGTATCTACTGACACTTCATCTTACTGCAAACCAAAATCATTACACACAATACAACTTCACCACAACATAAACGGGTGAGCAGCAACTGTGCAGTGGTGCTGCTGCATCTCATGGAGACGTGTCCTGAAGGCAAAGCCTGAGCGAGCAAATCAGCTACGCTCAGGCCAACACTGACACTACAGCTGACATGCTGTCAGCTCTCACACACGTCAGCATGACCACCGCCACTGAGATCACAGAGGGGAAAGGTGAGAGCAGCATCAGGCTTTTGGCATGATGGGTGCTGTCATGACTGCAGTGGAGGCTTCCCATAACAGATCTTATTAATCCAAACAGCCCCAGTCAGCCTCAAAACATGCAGATGTGTAGTACTGGGGCTGCTGGCTGGAAATGTGCTGATGTTTGACGTAATGGTGTCACATTCAATTCCTGCTCCTTCAAAGTAGCATTCATGCTTGGTTTTGTTTTCCTCTTTTCTTTAAATTAAATACCATGAGGCCATATCTCTTTCAGCTCATGAACTGATACAAATCAGTTGAATTTCTTGACAAGGACTCAGAAATGACATCTTAAAGGTCTAACGCCCGCTGAAATTAATGCACTGTGCAAACACCCACCGCACAAATGGCACCCTCAGGTCATTCATGGCGTGAAGAGCTGCAAATTCTCCCTGATCATCCCACCACTTGCCGGCCATCAACTGGAACCTCCTCACCTCGCTGGGGTCCACTGTGGTGTGGGAGGCTGACCGAGCTCTGCAAATCCATAAAAACATGAAGACTACAGAACCGTTTCATCAGAGCATGCGTTTGTTCCACGATGTGATACAGTATAATACACCACCAGTGGAAGGAGATGTATTAACAACAGTTCAAAGTCAGAGGTTATTACTTTTGTTCAAAAAAAAAACAATCGAGTTATTTTTCCTCTTTTCATTCCAAACTAGTTAAACATTTATGGATATTGGATAGATTTGATATTCTTTGGTTAATGTGAGTGCATTATTTAAAATGTATTATTATTTTGTGTATATATGTATACACACACAGTCTATTTATGCGCGTGTGTGTAAACTTAATATAACTTAAGTATATTCAGTAATCAGTTCAAATAAATAATATCTAGTACATCACTATTTTCAGACATCGTACCAGGAGAAAATGCTTGGATTTGGTTTAAATGTGGCCTGTGGTGACAGGTTGCATTTCTGCAAGAACTAGTTCTTGGGACTTTGCTGAGAGTCATTGATTATCAATTAAATTTTTAGAAATGGCCACCGGTGGGTTTCTTTAAATGCTGTTTTAACGTGTGCGGCTTTCAAAGTTGTTGCAATCACTGACAGAAGTCATTTTCCATAAAAATCGCGCTACAAAACATTTCTGACCACCTGCCGCCAGCCTTGCAACAACAGGTCAGCACCCGCCCGCCCTGACAGCGCCACCGCCCGGCCTGAACACCGTGACCAGCGGGGTCAGGCTCGGCTAAGTACCCGGGTTGGGGGAGCGCGGCGCTCCTCTGAAGTGTCCGCTGCCTGCACACCGCGGTCCAGCTGAAGCCGCACCCATCAGCCGTCCTCCGGGCCATATTGCGCACCGAAGCGGGTTTCAGGTTGAAAAGCCCAACCCAGAGGCGGCCAAACTTGTTGGAGAACATGTCACCACGACAGACAGAAACTACGGTTACCCCGACCCTCGGCTGGGCCCTCTGCAGCGGCTCCGCTTCCTTCTTCGACTGCGGGTTTAGTTGCAGCTCTCATGCTGGATATTGCTCTGCTGCCATCTACCGGATTTAGTGAAGTCATGCAGGACATATGCAGTCTGCCACAGTCTGGTCCTTTCATGTCTTCTTTCTGGAGATTAAAAACTGGAATTGCTCAATCCAAGGCTGGTGTAATACTGACATCAGTGCCCTTACATTACTGGCTTTTATCTTAGTGTCCCTGATGTAAGAGGTGAAAATTGGCCAACATGCAAAAAAAAAAACGCCACTGTGAACATTGTACCACCTGTGACAAGGATTTCCTAATTTACTAAAAGCAAACTGCAGTCAAATTTGGTAAGCACTTGTGTTTATATTTGGTTAATACACTGAATATTTTTTGTTATTTTTAGAGCAGAGTCTATCCTATTTTAGTTTTGTCTGCTTAGACTGCTTAAAATTGCTGACTTGAGTCTTTCATTGTTTAGGTAGAGCAATAAACAGGAACAGATAACCCAGGATTATGGTAGGTTAAGGTACTTTCACCTAACATTTGGTGAAGCCAGATAGGTTTGAAATTTACAACCAGAGGAAGAACTTTCTGTTTATAAAGACCTTTAGAAACCACTCCTTTGTTCATTTTTTTTGCATGGTGTCAGACTAATGAACCTTTGCCCATTACATGGTAAAGTAAAATTTTAATTGTAATTCTACTCCAATTCTTTCTTTGGATCAGCAGATAGAAAGAACATGAATCTAACACTTGCAACGTGGACAGACTCTTGAAATGGTGTTTCAACGTCCTCAGCTTGCAGTTCACAGGTGATCTTCACCATTAAGGCCCAGATCAAATCTGATCCTCCAGGTACAATCAAGTTTTTGTCACATTATGTTTATTTCAAGGATGCAGTGCGAGTTCTCCAGTCCACTACAACCAAATCTCAAGTTGTTGTTTTTTAAGTCATATATGTTCATAAGTTGATATTTTACTTATTTGGCCAGTTGCTGAAGGCAGTGTTGGCTGCAGACTTGTTCTCATCCTTAATCTTGTGAATCTTAGTCCCCAGCTGGCTAACGGGGCCAATCCCAGACTTTTTGGAGCTGAGTGAACAGTGAAGTCTTTCTAATCATTTAACCCTGCTTCTTATACTCATGTTTTGTGCCAGGCTGCTGTATAATTTATCCTTCTTTTATACTTATATGTATTTAGACACCTGTTCAAATGTTGCTTCCACATTAAAAATAAATAAATAAATAAAACACAGAAAGAACAAAACTCCCCCATTATTCAGATAGTGGTTCCCCACCAGACAGAACTGAGGAAGCTGCTTGGATGAGCAGCAAAACGTCTTCAAGAAAATTCTACAAGTCCAGTTGCCTTGCTTCAACCTTTTG
>JBAMYA010106376.1:0-19814 GCA_037176975.1 Arrhamphus sclerolepis | reverse complement strand
ATTGAATATGATTATAAATAAATAAATAAATAAATAAAACACTTCATATACTCAACAGAAAGAAAGACTGCTTTTGTAGACTATGAGAGTACTTCATGAATGTGTGTGTAGATGGGTGAATGTGACCTTCAGTGTAAAAGCACTTTTAATGATCAACAAGACTATAGAAGTGAAAACTGATCTATTTAGCTAATCATTTAGCTCTTGGTAGCTTAGTGCTAGTGCTGTTGCCTATCATGCATGATGTCCGGGTTTAAACCCTGGTTGTATTAGAAAGGACACCCTGATATAACCTTTTCTTTCTTTCTGTGAAACCTTTGTGCTTTGATAAGATTTGCAAAGTAATAAAAACAATGACATTTCAGGGGACTCCTGAATTGCCTGACTTAAGATCTGTAGTCCAGATTTTGCACCCTGGACTTGATGAGTTTATAATTAATACACAACCATAATTTGTAGCTGGTGGTATATTTTGTATAGCATATACACTTGCCTTGCAGTCATCTTTTCTCTAGACAAGCAGAACAAAGCTGGCCTAAAATGCATGAGCTGAATCAGATTCTGTCAAACAGACAAGTGTTTTGTAAACATGACATGCTTTTCTGCATCTTTGAACATAACTCAATTGTTGCAGTGATTGATACCCTCCTTCAATATCGTCATAAGCTCTAAAAAAAAGAGATGTATAAGGTGTTGTATCAAAGTCTGCATCCAGCTTGATGATGCAGGACTTTATTTCAGATGCCCCTGTTTCCTTGACAACGGTACTCCATTGTTGTCCAGCTGGTCCTCTGTGAAAAATACTGAGCAAAAGTCATTCAACCTATCCGCAACTTTCTTTGATTTGACTAATTTTTAGTTTTATTCTAATGGGAATGCACAACAAAGTGAAACTTTAAGTCAAAACACAATGACAATAACAAAAATGATAATGAAAATGAGTCTTACAAAGAATTTGATTCAAATTCAAGAAAAGCTTTGTTTCCCATCCTACACCACTTATACTTATATAAGCCTTCAAAACAAAACAAACTCTGTGTGCAAACTGTTGCCATTATTATATATTTAATATGCCATAGCTGCCATCTTTTATATTAAAGGCTTTGAACCCAGAGCACTGACACTAACAGAGATGGAAGTTGACAGCTTTGTGGAGCAACGCTGACACGCCTGGAAGCATGCATCAAAGCCTCCGTCTCTCTCTGTCTTTACATACATGCATGTTCCATACATCCGACCCTGTTTCAACAAAAGTGGGCTTGTGTGAAAGGGTGTGACTGCACATGTGTGGGCATTTTCGGCTCTGTTCCAGGCATGTAGTTATGCTTAAGGTAAATGTGAGGTCATCAAAGGGTACGCTTGAAATGTATGTGCATATGCTTGAGAATTTTTATGTGATACATTGAGACATTGGAAAGTTTACATATTCAACAGGCAAAGTGACTAAATAAATCATCTTTATGTCCTGTGCAGCATTTAAAAAAAATGTAAAAAACGTTTCAGAGTTTAACAGAAGGTGACAGAAATATTCAAGACAGTCAGTGTTAAATGTCTCCTGAGCTGCTGCGTCACCTCTTCTCTGCAGCTGAGCAGAACCACACCCCACCACTTAAGCACCTTTTCAATTCTGTTTTTACATCCATTTTCAAAGCAACCTCTCCCTCCATAAGGTGTCCCTCTTTCAAGTAATCCAATGAGCAGCCCCTCGTCTCTTTTCTTCTTTCCCCTTCCCTCAGTTCTGTTCATGGTTGTTAGATGCATGTCATAAAGTTAACCCACCCACCCGTTTTTCTTTTTTCTTCTGTATATGTGGGCAGGTGGGCTGCTTCAGAGCTGCATGCTGACCTGCAGTTCCATCTTCTGACCATCCTAGCATTTCCTTACAGCTTCCTACTAGATGTCCCTGGAGGACACCAACTAGCATGGCTGACCTGCAGTCCGACTGACTGCCACATATTTATATATTTTTGTCCTTCTCCTCTCTCTCTCCTTCACCCTCTCTGTCCTGTCTCCCTCCTCTTTTATTCTAGTTTTTTTCTTGCCACTGTTAAGCTTGCCATGTGCTCTGGGTCTCTGTGAATTATCTAGAGACAACTTGTGTTGTACTGGACGCTATATAAATAAAGTTGAATTGAATAGAGAAGCTATAATATTATATGAATCTGCAAATCTGGTCTGTTCACTTGTACAGACAAGGTGGCCCAGAACAAAGTGGGGGTAGCTTTTCATTTGAAAATGCCTTTCTTTCTTTTTTTGTTCACAAGGCTTCAGGTTTTGGTCGGTTGTTTATATTCATAAAGAAGCAACTATCTTGCAAACAACAACCAGCTGCCAACAGATCCCCATATGATTCTGTTCTGCAGTCACAGATGTGTCCTCTCTGGTTGAAGGAGTGACATAATTATCCAAAAACTACTTTCCCAAGGAAATGTGAAACATATTCACCCAGTCACAGACTTTTATTTTTTTGAAAACAACAAATTTATTGTGCACATGCATATATCAGTGTGCAACTTTTCCCTGATATAATTTCTACCAACCACGGAGGAGAGGGCAGCAGACAGTTTGCGATAGGTGTGATGCTCTGAAGTAAAACAAGCAGGTGGAGTCAGCATCACACAGGAGGACACAGATTCCAGATCACATCATCAGATCACAGATTAATAATAGGACAAAAACTATATGAATAAAATAAGAGGCAATGTAGCACTGGCTTGTGCAAGATGATTAGCAAGTGATGAGTGATGCAGAGGGGGTGAAAGGAGAAAGAGAGAAAGTAGGAGAGAGTGGGTGAGAGAGTAGGTAGAGGTTGCAGCCGCTGGGGAGATCAGTGAACAGATTCATCATTCACTGATATATCTGTATTATATCCGTGGATCAGTTTCAGCAAGTGGAATAGATACTTTTGTCTGCAAAGGTTTATTTTTCAGACTTGGAGCTGAGTTACTATGTTGTAAAACCACTACAACTACGGAGTTTCTTAACAGGAAATTTGGTAAATTTAGATGCCGTTCATATTGGTTTTGATGCTCACCAGGGATGGAGGGCTAAAGACCGGTCTTAACCTGGTTATTCCCAGCCTTGGGCTCAGGCTCGGTCTTGGATTGATATGCCTCTGTCTTGGTCTTGGTCTCATTTTGTCGGGCCTTGACAAATTGGATCTGGTTCTAGACTCTGTAGTTTTGTTTAAAACAAACAAACAAAAAAAAAACTCCTTTGCTCTTCACCTGCAGACACACATCACACTGATTGTGAATTAAAAACAACAACTGTTATCAGAGCACTGCTGGATCCCGCCATCGCAGACAAAATACGATGTTGTTATTGATTGCTGCATGAATGTTTACAACACCACAGCATTTGGTTCTTTGATTTTTGTGGCAGTTGGTCCTTTTGTTTAAAAAAGCAAATATTCTCACCATTGAACATGTCCTCAGTTTCAAAAATTATTAAATTTGCTTTTCAAAAGCATGAAGAATTCGAAGAAAGGGGGAAGAAAAAATACCAGGTAACCAGTAAATTTTGTCCAACTCCAGCATTACGCATAGTAATGTAAGTAAGTAAACGGGACGACGTCTAGTTTTACTAGACATCTACAGAGGGCACACAAGGAAAAGTAAGTGCCTAATTTATTAACTAACATCATAATTAACAATATACTGTAGGTTAATAAGTGTTCAAATACTTACTTACCTCAATACTGGGAGGATTCAGCACAACCGCCAACAAAATTAATCAAAATACATGCGCAACACCCAATTTCAACACGAAGCAGCTAAATGAAAAAAAAAAACGTAAATAGATGCTATACCCGGAAAACACACACAGGAATGCTAGTGCAACACTGTCCTCGGAAGGTCTGGTCTTGGTCACAGAAGGTCTGGTCTTGGTCCTGGTCCCAGAAGAACCGGTCTTGACTCCATCCCTGATGCTCACGTTTGAAAGAAATTTACTTATGTTTCCTAAAAATGCAGAAAACATCTATAAGATTATATGCAGAACATCCCACTGAAATTGTCTGGCCTTTTGATTTTCAGCATTTATCCTCTTTTGGTTCCTTGATTTTAGAATTTATTTTATTATCTTTTTTAACCATAAATTATTTGTCTTTTATATCTCTAAAATATGTAACTGTGGTTTGCCTCCTGTTCATCACATTTTCTCCAACATCGAGGACTTATGTCTTGAAATATCTTATTCCAATCTTCTACATAATAATTTAAAATTATAGCTTTCTTCACAAATCATCCATTATAATAACACTTTCATCTTTGCTCTAAAAAATCTTGCTTATCTATGATTTTTTTTTAGCATGACTTACATTTTAACATTCTGCTAAATAAAGAATATTTTTAGTAGACCATTCGCTGATATAAATAAAAATAAAAGAAATAATAATTTGAGCAAACTTTTGTCCCAATTTGATTTTGAACTCTTTATCAGTTAAGAGGGGATTTTTCTTCCACAGGAAATGAATTCAGGCGAGCTCTAAAACTGTCTTATGATGCACCAACGATACCATCCATCCTGACCAAATAATTTATTCATGAATGATGTGTCACATAATATGATTACTGTGAAGTAATGCAAACCACAAACGGCTTGTATTAACATGAAATTAAGCAAGCACATATACGTCCTCTAAGAGAAACGTGTATAAGGAAGTGCTTAATGCATTACATTTCTTTCTAGTTTTAGGAAACGCCTTTAATAATCAAACCCAGAGGGCTTCCATCGAGGCCGGAGAAGAAAGAGTGCTTCAGAGAGGAGGAAAGTTTCAGTGGAAGCCAGCTGCATCTTCACATGGAGTCAGAGTGGAGCTCTTTGATGGGGTTTGCATTTTTAAAGATGTTCTCAATCAAAGACCTTCTGAATTCATCCCAAGGTTTTTAGTTTGTTGCTGTATAATATATTAGCCCAGAGTTGGGCAACTTAGTTTCACAGGGAAAAAAAAAATCCTTTTAAGTTAAAGAGGCAGAAGACATGTGGGTGCTGAGCTGTGTTTGAGTATATACATGGAAGTGCACGTACACACACATGCATACGTTTGGTGGCGTGCGCCTCCTCTTTTACAGAGATTGCATTTCTCATTCCCTTTTCTAGCCCCTGTCCTCATGTGTCTCTGCCTGGCCTTTTCCCCCCAGCTGTTGCTTTGATATTAGCTTTATAAAATCTGTGTGAACACCAAAGATGCAAGTAATCTGCCCCATTGAAAAAAGCTTCATTCAGACTCTCATTCACTCAACATCTCAGGTTTTCTCAGTCTTTAATACTTCCAACGTCAACAGAAGACATGAACTTTCTTCTCTCTTCCCTTTTTTCTTAATAACAAGGAGCATGCTGGGTGAAAGGATGTAATGTTTCTCATCATTTTCTGCTGACTTCTGACAGCGCAGCTTTGATGAGGTTTCATCCAGTACTCCGGGGAGTCTTTGTCCTCAGTTTACACAGACGACGGCACCACGGTGAGCATCACTACCTAACAAGACTCAGTCCCCGATCAACCCCAAGCACATCAGAACAAACGAAAAGAACATTGACATGTATCAGCCTCAAAACATCTGCTTTCCCACTCAAATTAGATTTAGTTGACCCTTTTGTTTCTTTTAATTTTCCAGCCAATTATGCACTACACGATTTAATAGATTTCCAATTAATTTTTAAGTGCTGTGGAAATGATTTGTTATCCTTTCTTAGACTATTAAACTAAATGGGTTTTTTTTCTGCTTCCCTTTCAGAGACATTTATTTATCATTGTTTGCTAAATTACACACAAACATCCTCTGTATTTTTCTGTGCTTTGGCATTTAAAGTTTCTTTATTTTTTCTCTCGATTAAGTACATTTCTGGATCAACATCAAGAGACAACATCTGGTCTTCCTGTTTGATTCCAGTGTGGAACTAAAAAAAAAGTGCCTTGACTGACCACTAGGGCCTAACTCAAAAAGCAGGTCACCTCCATGTTAAAATACCCAAATTTGAAGCAGAAATTAGCATATTTGACTGGTAACTGCTGGTCTCTGTAGCCACATTTGACATGAATGACAACTCTATGGGGCATTTATTTGTATCAAATCAGGTAAAAATTATCTAAAGTGGAAAATTTAAATACAATTATGGGCATAGTTTTTCTGGGTTTTGTTTTGGTGATGAACATAGTAATTGCCATCACCTTTCCTACTTCATGCTTAGCACTGTCAGGACGTCTTTACTTTTTCTTGCGCTGCTAATTGTACAAACAGATTGCTCCAACAGCTTTTGGGCTGTCGTGGAGGAGGGGTCCAAAGACGAAGCTGAGCTAAGCAGCAAGCAACTTGTGTTTACTGTGTGTTAGCTTATGGCCTAAACCAGGACTCCCACAAAAAGCAGAAAGACCTGTGAACCAGTTTTGGTGTGCTCCAAAACCTGGCGCGGCTTTGCTCCAACGTCAAGTCCCGCCAGCACCGCACCACCACTGTTGCACAGAAGTCTGCTCATTTAAACAGTTGTATCTCCCAATGTCTTATTCTTTCTAGAATTATATATTTTAAAAAAATCTGAGTGCTGGCACATAAAATTAGTTTTTCTCCCTAGGGTCCTACCTTTTAATCATATTTTGCTCAAATCCATTTCTTAAACCCTCTGAATTGGTAAATGTAATGTCCATATGAGTTGGAACCACTGGTGGTGTTTTATTTTGAAATTTCACCAGATTCTCTCTGCCATTCTCATGTATGACTTCCTACCAACTCAATGTGCTGTGAGGTGGTCTACCACCAGCCAAGCACCAAAACTAGACTAGTACCTCTGGCGGAGCAGCATGGATGGTCATTGACTTGAATGCCCATGATTCACAGCGGTTGTCGTTCAGTGTCCAGTGGGATTTCAGCTAAAGTAGACTGGTGTTAGGATTTAGGTTTAGTTTATTGTTTTGTTACAGTCTGGGCTTTGTTTAGTGTTTTTTGGCTTTTCTTTTGGTATCTTATCCTGTTCTGTTTTTGTCACCTTTACTTCCTTTTTATTTTCTCTGTTTGGTTTTTGCCCAATTTACTTCCTATGTGCTTCATCTCCTTGATCGTTTGCATTTGCATCTTGTTGGGCCCTCTGTCTGTATATTGTCTTTGTCTTCATCGTTGATGGTCCGTACTGTTTCTCCCCACTCTCACGCTCACATACAGCCCTGATCTCTGTCCTGATTTCCTTACTCTCATCGAGAGAATTAAAAATTAAGAACATGTTGTATTACTCCTGCTTCTGAGTGTCCTGCATTTTGGGTCCTCTCCACACCACCAATCTTAGCAACTGGCAACCTTACCAGAACCACTGGGGTCCAGATCTTTCCCCACATGAAGAAGGCTCAGTGATGGGGCGTCTGGCTCTGCTAGTCCTTGTTTCACCAGTGGCAACACTTGTTTCGGCTATTGTTTCAGTAGCAACACTTTAAATGGAGATTGTCAGATCTGATCAAAATGAACGTAAAGTAATATCAGTTAGCATCAGAGGTTAGGTTAATTAAAGCCAGACAGACCAAAATAGCTAACTTGTGGTAATTGATATAAGGTCAGCGGGTTCCAGCCAATTTCCAGCTCTGCTAGTTCCACTGATTTCCAACAGTCTGGTTCAAAAGTCATTCATGACAACTGTACTGTGAGTCATATTTAGCTGTATACATAACATTACTACCTCATTCATCCCTACGTTGCCTAATAACACTGTTGTTCACCTACAGTCAGAATGCTACCAGCTGAATAGCAAAGAAAAAGGCTCTGCAGTTATTATTCTTTAAAATGTGTCCCTTTGAGCTGATGTTTGAACATGTACTTTGGTTTATAAGTATGCTCGCGTAAAAACATGTTTTTGGTTGAGCACACTGATGAGATAAAAGTTCAAATGTAGCTATAACTAACATTTGTAAATGAAACTGTCTTAGACACAAACATAAACCATTCCTTTTTAAGATAATGTTATATGATAAGATAAAAATAACATCAAAGAAATGGTTATTGTCTTATTGATTGCTAATAATCAGCATCAGGCATGAAAAATGTACATCCATCAATCCCTGTTCAAAATATCCATTAACATGACAAACATTAACTTCAGAAGTACGAAACCTCCTGAAGATATGAAAATAAAATATATGGAAAATATTTTTGAAAAAAAAAACACATCACCGATTGAGAAGTACTTAAAGCAGTTTTTTCCAAAAACATAAACATTTAAAACTAAAATTTTCCATACTCTCAGTAACGACAAGGGAAACTTCAGCATCTGAAAAATCTTCACATGAAAAACTAAAATGCATTGAAAACATTCATTAATTAATACATTAAAAAACAAAAATAAACATGTGAATCATGTTTTCTGTATTCTCCTGCAGTTAATACTTAGTTGTTTTCAGTTGTTTTGGGGTTTTTTGGAAAGTTTTGCTGGTTTAGGTTTCTTAGCCTGACGTCACTGACTTTGAACTTTTAAATCCATACTTAAAACCTATTTATTTAAAATGGCTATGAATGTCAGTTAGTGCTGTAACACAGTCTTTTTATTTGTTTCTTTTATTTTTTTTAATTTGATGTTTTTTAAGTTATGGATCTTGTGTTTTGAAGCTGATTTTATATATATTTCATATTCTAACCTGATTTTATTTGTGACTTTATTTGTTGGTGTCTTCTTTGCTTTTATTTACCTTTTTTAATGTAAAACACTTTGGGTGCCAGCTGGTTATTCTAAGGTGTTATATAAATAAATGTTGACTGATTTGACTGATTTGATTGATTAGTTGGTTGGTTGATTGATTGATTGATTGATTGATTGATTAGTTCTGCCCATTATCCAGCAACATCATATCAAAAAACAATACACCATGCATGAAACATTTGGTTCTTCTCTGTATATAAATTTAAGATGTTTGGTATTGTCACATACTGTCACTTCTTATCTTCTTTTAAATCTTGATTTAATTTATTCTGATCATTTTTGTATAGTTGGATTATGTGTCTCGTTGGTTATTTTGCTCAGTTTTTCAGAGTTGTGTACACCTTTGTTATTATTCTTTGTCTCTTGGGCGAAATTCTTTTGTAGTATTTAAGTTTAGTTTTTATTAAAACCTCTTTGTGGCATCCAAAAGATCCTGCTCATTAATATGGGTAGCAGGTATTTCCTCATAGTTGTGTTGTGTCATCGTCTGAGGAGCAAGAGCTCATCTACAAACTTTTGTGGAAAAACGCTGGATAGTTGATGATACTTCGGGGTCAACCAAGGAGGTGTACCAATTAAAAGACATTGCTCCTGAAGCAAATTTGCTAATGAGTAAAAAGACAAACCACCACTGGCTGCTCTTAAAGCTGTTAAAATAAGGGCACATAATCAATGATTGTCACTGATTGCTTCAGTAAAAATGATTGTTGATCTTATGTGAAGTGAAGTAACTCATGTTGAAGTGAAGGCTATTGATTTAAAGCTGCAGCCCTGGAGCACATTCTGGTTAAGGATCCAATAAAAGCTCTAACAAGCTTGTTTACGAATGTGAAACACTTCATAGATCAAGGGTCTTTATTAGGTGAGGCAAAATTGAAATATCAATGTTCTCTACTTGTTGCTCGTTTCCATTTTGAGAATTATTTGTGCTAATGGAGTGGGATGCTTGAAGCTGGGAGTCTGTTTAGGCGTGCTCGAGTGAACGTAATGAAGCTAAGTCCAATCAGCCACGACTCAATACATTGCAGCGAATAGAGCATATACTGCAGGCTGACACCTGGGATCTTTGTTATCGTTATCTCTGTGGTCGATATCAGCTGATGAGTGCTGGATCATTTCATCTGGATTTTATATTTATGCCAAATATTTGCATGCTTCATGTCAAGGGGACGAGAAATGATGAGACTGCACATGCATGTTTGACATTAGTCAATGCAGTGCCAGAGGAGTTAACAGACACGTGATTTTACATGCATGTAATGCATGACGAGTTTGGCATTGATGTGTTGCCTGCATGTGTTGCTTTGAAATGCTTCTGACAGACAATAGTTGCCATGACAGAAACATTTCATATGGGATTGATTTTAATGGCCATATTTTGAGAAACTTGAAAACAGATGAAACCTATTTCTCTGTGAGGAACTGTGCGCCTTCCTCTCACTGCTTTTATGTTCATGTGTTCATCCCTGGACCTCTTCACGCTGTATATGGTGATGCAAGAAGAGTCGTGTAAGAGCACAGTGCTGATTAAATAGTGTGTTGTCTGGACATCTCGGTAAGGCCAGGATGGGGAGGAAAGGGTGTTATCCCGGACAGTTGCAGTGTTCTGCTATCCAGAGACAGA
Source organism: Arrhamphus sclerolepis (assembly GCA_037176975.1). NCBI lineage: Eukaryota > Metazoa > Chordata > Actinopteri > Beloniformes > Hemiramphidae > Arrhamphus > Arrhamphus sclerolepis. The sequence goes on along the minus strand of JBAMYA010106376.1, from coordinate 9,514 downwards.
CAGGAAATCACTTCACTAAATTGAGACAAGGACTTAGTTAGTTCAAGAAATTCCCTATTGCGAACAAGTCAGTGAGCAGATAATATAAAGAAAGACTAGGATGAGCATGTTTTCTCTTCACGGAAGCGCGGAGCAATTTTCCATGCCAAGAACCAAGAAGAACTACAGTAACCAAACCACCACCATTCCGTGGTGCTTTCCTATTGGTTGGTTAGCTATCAGAGATCATAGAGACAGCAACAGGCCATCACAGTGAGACGATTTCTTCACATTTCTGACACTGCTGCTGTTTCACCCCGTTGTGGGTGGCAAGATAAATCTATCTTTCATCTTTGCCTTACATGGGTAGCGACAGTGTGACTTGGAAGGGTGTGATTGGGAGAAAAGTCATGTGTGCTAGTCACGGTTTGTCCATAATGAACACCATGTTTTAACATAAGAGTGTCCATAAGTGACCTTGGCACCAGGACACTCTTGGCTGCAGTTCGATGATTGACTTTATAGACTTTATAGTCTTTATAGTCTGACCTGCGGCCCTATGTACAGGACACTCAGGTGAGAAGAGCTGAGCTGTTAACTGATCACTACCTGGTGGTGAGTTGGATCAGGTGGTGAGGGGAAATGCCAGTCAGACCCAGTAGACCCAAACATATCGCAAGGGTCTGCTTGGAACATCTGGCAGAAGAATCTTGTGGCGGCGGGGTGCGGTTCAACTCACCTGCAGAGGGGAGGTGATTCAGTGGCTCTGGGTGCGGCACCAACGGGAGACGGAGGACGCACCTGGGCCCCATCTTCAATCACTCTCCGTCTCTTATAGTGACGGCGCAGCGGCAGGAGAGGAGAGCAAGACCTGGACGTCGTCTTGTGTGCGTGAGCGTGTGCGCTGGAAAGCGCAATTACTAAAACAATATCAATAAACGACGGTGTCAAACAAAGTTGCTTGTGGTGATCATTGTCCCGGGGCACCTGAACCTTCACAAACCTGTCAGACAGATCTTTGACTGCCATATCCAGCACAGGTTTAACCACATCCCAAAGGAGGTGAGGGACACTTAATCTGAATGGGCCACATTCCGAACCTCGATTGCTGAAGCAGCTGACTGGAGCTGAAGATGCAAAGTCGTTGGTGCCTGTCATGGCAGCAATCCCTGAACCTGGTGGTGGATACTTCGGGTGAAGGAGGCCGTCAGCCTGAAGAAGGAGTTCTACACCTGTTGGACTCTGGAGAAAGGAGACAGGTACTGACAGGCCAAGCGGACTGCAACCTCGGCACTCTCTTAAGCAAAAACTCAGTTGTGAGAGGAGTTCGGAGAGACCATGGAGAGCGACTTTCGACTGGCACCAAGAATCGTCAGGCGCCTCAGGAGGAGAAAGCAGTGCTCCACCAACTCTTTGTACAGTGAGGGCGGTGTGCTGTTGACCTCAACTAGGGATGTTGTTGGACTGTGGAAGGAATATTTCAGAGATCTTTTCAATCCCACCAACATGTCTTCCATGAAGGAAGCGGAGTCTGGGGACTCTGAGGTAGCCTGAGGTCGCAGAGGTAGTTAAGAAGCTGCACAGTGGCAGGGCTGAAGGGGGTGGATCAGATCCGCCCTGAGTTAAGGGTGTGGATGTTGTAGGACTGTCCTTATTGACCCATCTCCGCAACATTGCGTGGACATCGGAGAAATACCTTTGGGTTGGCAGACCATGGTGGTGGTTGACCTTTTTAAGAAGGGGGACCAGAGGGTGTGTTTCAATTACAGGGGAATCACACTCCTGAGACTCCCTGGTAAGGTCTATGTGCTGGAGAGGAGAGTCCAGTTGATGGTCGAACCTCGGATTCAGGAGGAACAATGCAGGTTCCGTCCTGGCTATGGAACACTGAACCAGCTCTACATCCTCAGTAGGGTCCTCGAGGGGGCATGGAACTTTGCCCAACCAGTCCACATGTGTTTTGTGGACTTGGACAAGGCATTTAACCATGTCCCTTGGGGTCTCCTGTGGGGGGGTACATCGGGAGTATGGGGTACGGGGTCCATTGTTACGGGCTACCCAGTCCCTGTACAAGCAAAGCGAGAGTCTGATCTGCATTGCCCGGTGTAAGTCAAATTCTTTTCCACTGAGAGTTGGACTTCACCAGGGCTGCTCCCTTTGTCACCAATTCTGTTCAGAACTTTTATGGACAGAATTTCTAGGCACAGCCAGGGGGCAGAGGGTTCCAGTTTGGTGACCTCAGGTTTGCCTCTTTTCTCTTTGTAGATGATGTGGTTCTGTTGGCTTCGTTGGGTGGGGATCTCCAGCTCTCACTGGAGCGGTTTGCAACCAAGTGTGAAGCGGCTGGGATGAGAATCAGCACCTCCAAATACAAAACCATGGTCCTATGTTGGAGAAGGTTAGAATGCTCTCTCTGGGTTGGGGATGAAGTTCTGCCTCAAGTGGAGAAGTTTAGGTATCATGGAGTCTTGTTCATGAGTGAAGGGAGAATGGAGCGGCAGATTGACAGACGGATTGTTGCTGCATCTGCAGTAATGTGGACTCTGTACTGGTCTGTTGTGGTGAAGAGGGAGTTGAGCCAAAAGGCAAGACTCTCTGTTTACCAGTCAGTCTTTGTTCCCACCCTCACCTACGGTCATGAACTGATGGTAGTGACCAAAAGAATGAGATTGCACATACAAGCAGCTGAAATGAGTTTCCTCCGTAGAGTGGCTGGGCTCTCCCTTCAAGATAAGGCGAGAAGTTCGAATCTGAGAGGGACTCATTGTCGAGCCGTTGCTCCTTCACATCGAGAGGAGCCAACTGAGGTAGTACGGGTATCTGTTGAGGATGCCCCCTGGACGCCTCCCTCAAGAGGTGTTCCGGGCATGTCCATCCGGAAGGAGGCCCTGGGACAGACCCTGGACACGCTAGAGAAATTATGTCTCTTGGCTGGCCTGGGAACACCTCAGTATTCCCCCAGACGAACTCGAGGAGGAGGCTGGGGATCGGGGTGTCTGTGCTTCCCTGCTCAAGCTGCTGCCCCTACTACCCGACAGGATAAGTGGAAGTTAATGGATGGATGGATCTTTGAGCCTGTCTTACTGTGAGATGTATGACCGCCGTCTTTGAGCTACAATGTTTGATTCGCTCACAATTGCATGTCTTTTGGCTGAAATGGCCGGAATAAAAGAGAAAATATAACAGAAAGCAACACCCAACATCCAAGATAACATAATAATATATAAGATGCAAAATAAAAAATAAAAAATAAAAATGGAAAACAAAACGTCCATGTTTTGTGCAGTTAGGCCATACAGAGTGGCTAACATTTCATCAGGTGTTTGACCAGAATTATATGTACAGGGCATTATGACCTTTTATATAATCCAATAAAACCAACTTCTTGGGGAAAGTGAACACCTGGACATAGATTATAATGACAGTCTACCTAAAACAACAAAAAACATGTTTGGAGAAATTTTATTTGACATCTACTTTTAGTATTCATTCAGAGGGTACGGGACTCGTGACCTGTACTACAACCAGCCACGAGGGGCTCACTTTGGCTGAGCTGTCATGTCTGCTTTCATAAAGGCCAGCACTTATCCTACCCCTGTGTCCACCCAGTACACGGAGCTCAGCTTCTTTCTCCACGCCCATCCCGCTCACTTGCCCTTTGACAACATGACTGGTGATTCAGCCTTTTACCTAAAAACATTGGAAGGGCTATTTAGGTAGCAATGCAGAATTTACTTTTATTGTGACAGTGACAGCATGCACCACAGGGCTAGCTCAGCACTCTTGAAGTATGTTTTCCAACATAGCATAACATGAGGCTCTAGCTAACATTAATCCAGTACAGATTTTTTTCTTGCATCAAAATACTTCATGCACATCTTCATACACATCCTTTTGTTTTGTTTTTTTTTCCTTTTTTTTCATGTTGGGCATATAAACCTGGACTGGCAACTGCAGGATCGCCGGTTCAATCCCCAGCCAGTACCAATGATATGGGCGGGCGGAGTACCTGAACAAGTGCTTCCCCACATCCACATCCACATCCACGGATGAGGTGCCCCTGAGCAAGGCACCTGAAACCTCCGCCTTTCCTCCGGGCGCCGCAGTGTGGCAGCCTACTGCTCTGGGTCTAACAGCCCAGATGGGTCAAATGCAGAGAATGAATTTCCCCACGGGGATTAATAGTAGTATGTCAAAAAAAAACAAAAAAAACACAAAAATCAAAAACAAAACAAATGTGCTATAGATTAATGGGTGCATTGAGATCACTGTTGCTAGTAACTGAGTGATTTTAAAAAGTAGCCTTAATGCAGCCTCGTGATTTACACTTGTGATGAGTGTAGAAAGGTAAATCTATGCCCCTTTTTTTCATGTGCTGTTTTTCTTTAACTGGACAGCAACTGCTACATTGTGGTGCTCAGTTTGAACTGCAGAGGTCACAAAGTACAAAACATGCAGAGGAGGAGCTCACTTTACATTTAAAGAGGTGCTGAGAGGGATTCAACAGCTCATAAATAACACATAATAGAACTGCCCAAACTTTATTCTTCTGTGTTTTTGCCTTTGATAATTAACTGCAAAACACGTCAGAACATGCCATCTTCACTGTTTCTGAGCCAAAACAAACAACAAAAAAATTTGCTTCAATGCATTTGAGCTGATACTAAGTTCTCTACTGTCAGTGCAACTAGCTGCTTCATAAAAGGATTAGTTTGACTTGATGACAAGATGTAGCCTTGAGTTTTTAATCCTACTCTCCCCACTCTTCAGGAATATGATTCAAAACTAAAGGTCATAAGGTTGTAGTGAGAGTGAGCTCGCCTGCATCTTTCCATCAAGCCAAACTAATCCTTTTGCCAGACTGCACACACAACATGAGACCTTCTGTCAAGTAGTCACAGCATTTGTTCCCCCTCTATTGCCTTGGAGACTAACAATATGCTTGTTGGTTACTGATGCTAGTCATCAATAATCATAGAACATTTTTATGATTACAAATCATCCAGTGCCTTCCCTGAAAACTGACACTAACACACATCAGACAAATAGAAAGATACTTGAATTGTAAAATCCTTCTAAAGTACTTTTCAGTAATATTTACCTGTCTGCATTTCAGCCTTGGACAGGAGGTATTGATCCCTCAGGTAGGCACAGTAGACACAATATTATCACAAGTCAAGCACTGATCTAGCCCAGGTGGTTAAAACTGTGCAAGGTAGAGAATAATTTCAATTCAATTAAAGAATACTTTATTAATCCCCGAAGGGAAATTTACTCTCACTGTAGTCTCTGTTACTTAATTCTCTTGAAAGAGTCATTATAGACAGTTATAGCAGTGTTTGGGGGATCTCCTGTAGTGGATCTGAAGAAGCGGCTGACTGAAGACACACTGAATCACTGTGTTGTGAAGAGGATGTTCAGGGTTGTCATTTAAATGGTGTGCTCTAAAATATGAATGCTGAAGTAACACAACAGCAGTGGGTAGGGAATGGCATCATGATTCCTCATGTCATATACCTGCTTAATAAACTCAAAAAAGCAACGCCCCACTCAGCTCCATGTTAATTTTTTATAGGAGTGCCATAGAGAGCATCCTGTGCTATGATGGTACTCTAGCTGCACTGCAGAGAACTGAGAGATTTGGCAAGAACAGTCAAAATTGTGCAGAGGATTGTGAGTACCATTCTCCCAGACCTAAAAACTGTCTACGCTAGACCACTACAGAAAAAGGCAAACAGCATCATAAAAGACCGTACCCACCCAGGTCACAAACTGTTTGTCCCCTCCGATTCAGGACCATCAAATCACGGACCAGGAGACTGAGGAACAGCTTTGTCCAGTCCTCGAGGACCTCCTGAATAGTAGCCATTCTTTCCTGTTTGTCTTTTGTCAGTAAGATTCTTAAGCATTTGAAGCAACATTCTGTTATATTAAGCTTGTCCATGTCCTTGTGGATTATAAGGTGTAGTTTATGACCCCAGTACATCACCACTTGTTTCGTTTTCTTTTTTTAGTTGATTTTCAAATTTGTAACCTTGACCATGATGTATTTAAATTTCACAGCCCAAACTTAATATCATTGAAGATTCAATCACCAGTTGTTTTGGCAAACTTGCCGGCATGACACATATGAAGTGATCAGTGATGACCAGTATATACTCATATCCAACTTTCATCGGTCAAAATCTATTGACACTATTTCAAAAGGTTGTGTGGTGACAGCGCTGGTGTGTTTTAGGCAATTGCATATTGCTCAATTTCTTTCACGGTCAGTAGAATTGATATCTGGTCACCGAGGTTGTTAGGTCAATGTCTTGATGACCCAGCTCATCTGTCAGTATCCGCATTGTCTTTTAATTGGCAACATCGAATGGTGAACTCAAAGTCTGTAAACTCTGTCACCCAACACTGGTGTTGGATACAAAGTTTCTTTTTGTTCTGTTGCTCTGCCTCGCTTGAACAGGTAATGTTGAGTTTCTCAAGAAGCAGCTTGTTGTTGTCTGTTGCAGTTATGGTTGGAGAGTTTTCCTAATGCTATAATTTTGCAAGCCTGTTAAAACTAAAGGAGAAACAGACTTTGTACCAGAATGGAGTAGTATTTTAAACTGGATTTTGCTTCGTGTGAAGCAAAAATAACATTTTGTCTCTTGTACACAGAACAGGAAAGTCTGTGGGATCTCCTTGCTATTTTGGGGCTCTGAGGTTAGTGGCTGGACAGTGCCATGGCAGCTTTTTCCTGGTAATGGGAGCTGAGGATCCTCCTCAAAGTGGGCAAAGTGGGGCTGGTTTTCAACATAACTGCATAGCTAGGTCTACTTCCATTGCTCTAAATGTTTGCATCAGCTATTTTTGATTCAGAAAATCCCCTCATGAAAAACAGTTTTTAATATCAACTTCTAAAACCATAAAGAAAACGCATGGGAATAGAGCGACTGTGAACTTTGGACTTTATGGAGCAAATGCAAAACAATTACAATCTAACTTTTATGACTGGTGTATTACCAATCAGCTGGCTGTTACATTACTAGAATTCCTACCTGCAAAGCTCATTCTGACTCCATGCAACTCATGACTTGCAATGACCTGCCTCAAAGATGGCTCAGTTCCAACTGCCCATGAACACCCACAGGTGAGGGAAATCTGAGTATTTGAGAATAAAACTCTTAGTCAGATATTTCTCAATTTCATTTTAGTTTGTGGTTATGTGAGCTCAGTTTGCTAAAAGGCTATACTCTGTTTTATATGGGAATGGTGTTCTGAAAGAGAAATCTACCAGTTTTCATAAACAAGAAAACCTTGTACCTCCTTCGGGGATTTTCTTCTCTTGAGCTCGTACACTCCTACCATGTCAATCCTGGCTTGGCAGTGCATTCACGCCACAGTGGCCATGTGATATCCATGTGCAGGAGCTGCAGCTATCTGTAGGATTTGGCTCATTCCTTTCTCTCAGAGTCACTCTATAAAACCCGCTCGCTCTGTAGTGTTTAGCCTGGTGGATGTTTTTCTTTTGTTAGCAGGGATCTGAAGGATTCATGAATTCAGTTTTCTGATTACAGAGACCTTTATTGTAATGGAAGCAAAGTTTAAAAGCAAAATCGGCTTGCTGTTATGATTTATCTATGGGTAGAAGTTCAATATAATCCATGTAACAGACTGGTAGAGGCCCCACACTCAGGAGACATCCACAGAGGTCCATACATCTTTGTGTGCAGTGATATTGTGGACTTTATTCCACCCCTGTGATGTATAAATGTATGTGATGAGGAACACATCATACCCACTCTAACATTCTCTCCAAATCCATGACTGATGATACTGTAAATCTCGGCAGAACTATTAAAACTAATACTTAAAATTTTTATATGGAAAAGTGGTGGTGAAACTTCACTTCAGTCCTATAAGACAGCATTTGATGTATGCACCGCATGAATACAACGATGCTCGCTACACTTCCTATTATATGAAGCAGACTGGAGGGAAACTGCCTGGGATTCTTGGAGCTAGTACCCAGAATGGCAACATTCTGGGAGTTATTTTTCGCACTTTCAGGCTGGCCATGCCGATGTTAAAAAAGAGGATTGATGTAGTTAAACCTCATTTGAAAACAGCAGCTACCAACATTGTGGAGGATGTGATGTCAAATAGAAACACGCTATGTCTGGAGACCAACAGCAGCAGGGATGCAGCGGTCTGATCTTTCTTCACCTGGAGACTGAGGAAAAAAACCTCCTGGAGAGCTCACGGGTCATACAACCAAGAGGAATAAATAAAAGAAAGCTGGAAACAAAATCAGAAACATCAGAAAGAGACTGAGTGTCAAAGGAAGAGGAACACCTACAGAGTGATCGGGAAAATATATATTTTAAAGTCATGGCTTTAATTCATAGTAATTCCTTTTTTTCTTTTTCTTTTTTTTTTATTAAATAAAGAGACAAAAGAAACAAACAACCACATAACATTGAAAAAAGAAAAAAAAAACAAGAAAAATGTGTGTTTTTTTCCGTACCAGTCACACAAACAAACCCGCTACATGCACGCAGGAATTGCTCCCTTTTTTGTAAAAAATTGAGCGAGTGTGGAGCGATTTCACCGGAGCGGGCTGAAATTTTAGTTGAGCAGGGAACGAAATTGAGCGGAGCGTTCCCACGTGACTTTGAGCGGTGGAGCGGATGAACGTGTGAACGTGTGATGAACAATGAAAGTGTGTGTGTGTGCGCATGCGTGAGAGCATGTATTCTTGTTTAAAGTGTTCATGTGTTTGGCCTGAGCAGAGGGGACAATATTCTTCATGAATGATATATTATAAAGAATTTATAAATGGTTGCCAAATTGAACCTTGAGGTTTTGATTTCTTTATGGTGGAGCTGGAGAGAAGGTCTATAGAGATATAATCAGTTAAAAGGTGTTTCCATTGTGAGATACTTATGGTGTTTTTGGATTTCCAGTTCATAAGGATCTTTTTCCTGGCAACTGCCAGCGCCACGAGGAGTGAGTTCTTCTATGTGGATTGGAATTGACTTTTGACAGATCTCCTAGTAGACACAATGAGGGGGAGAGAGGGAAGGGGCAGCCCAGGATATTAGAGAGTGATGGTGACTTTAACCCAAAAGTGCTTTACAGGGGTGTAATGCCAGAGGACATGAATATAGGTGTCTTGTGTGTTTTGGGTGCAGTGTGTGTGTAAACTTGTGCAAAACCCATTTTAAACAACTTGTGACCTGTGAGGTGAACCCTGTACAAGATCTTGTATTGTATTAACAGGATGTTGTTATTTTTACTCATACAGTCAACATTTTTGAGAATTTGGTTCCACAAGTCAGCATTGGGAGTGATTCCAAGTTCCTGTTCCCATTTATGTGATGGTAATGATATTGTTTCATCTGACTGAGTTATGATTTTGTAGATTTTTGATTAAAAAAAAAAATTTTGTGGAGTTAATTTTGATTAAATTGGAAACTGCGTGTGGTAGATCAAGATTAATGCAATTTATGTTCAATTTTGAACTGAGAGTAGCTTTGAGTTGAAAATACTTAAA
>JBAMYA010106345.1:0-19822 GCA_037176975.1 Arrhamphus sclerolepis | reverse complement strand
AAGGAATGAAAAAGGAAAAAAACCCTTTTTCCCCCCAAACCCCTTTTCCGCCCCCCCCAAAAAAAAAAAAAAAAAAAAAAAAAAAAAAAAAAAAAAAAAGAAAAGAACAAAAAAACCCACATACTGTCTACTGTTTGCCAAATTCCCAGCGAAAATTGGCTCTACAGACATACTGGTTAAATATCTGATAGGACACGGACATGCGCCAGTTAAATGCAGAGTAATAAACTGCAGAAAACGGATAAAGCAGCATTTCAGGTTATACTGGCAGACTCATAGGGATCATCTTACCATGAGAGGGGCTGTTTTACCACACCCCATTACTCTGTTGCAACAACAGAGATATGTCAGCAATGCCACCTATCATCTGTCACACCCTATGCATTACCCTGTCTGCAAAGCTGAACTGAGATGAATGAGAACCATGAGGGAAAGTGTGGCCGCTGGATTACGGAGTGTGGGAGGTAAGACAGAGAAAGGAGAGGAGGGATAAATCAAACCAAACTTGGAGGAGGACAAGAGAAACGTGCCTTATAGCTACAAAGGTTAACGCAGCAGTTCCTCCTTAAAAACTTATGATGCAGGGTCAGAGAAAGTATCTCTGATCCAGTCTCTCCCTCTGACCTTCCCTTCTGTGCTGTCAACAACATCTCCACTGTGTGGACAGCAATCATGATGACTCTTCAGTTCACTTTTTGTGTGTTTCATCACAACAGGGTATATTAGAACCAGATCTCCTTATTCTTCCTCTCTTATCTCCTCGGGAGATGATTGCAGACACGCAAAATGAAATGTTCCAGTTGCAATGAAACAAGATGTAATGATGAAGATGAAAAGTGGTGTCAGGTGATATTGTCAGTCTGGGAAAGTTCAAGAGGAGGGAAAGCGTGCTGTGTAGCAACTGAGTTATATCATTTTGATAAGACTTACAATGTCTTCTATACTACAGTATCTGCTGGCTTGAGGGGAGTCTTTTTGACTTAATGCATTGAAAAACAGTTAACTGGACTGATTACCACTGCAAAAACAAAAAGACAAATTCATAAGAAAAGGGAAAAAAACAAGGACAAATTTCAACCTAAAAATGACTGGTTTGTTCCTCAGAATGTCAAGTCTGAGCAGAGTTCACTGTGATGAAAGAAAAGAATCATCTAATGACAACAAACATTCAGATTATTGTGTAGTGTTGAATGAACTCCATTTCCTTGTTCACCTTCCTCATGGAATTCCTGCAGTGCTGCCAAGAGCCAATAAAGCCGCACATTCAACCTTTGCAACGCTAGACACAATAATAACGGTCTCATTTTGCATTATGGAGCAAATGGCTGAAATTAAATGTGAATACAGAAACAGTCATTACATATTTTCTCTTTGTTTGAATAGCAGGATCTGCTCTCCATTCTTTTATCAGGTTATATCAGTGCATCTAGCACAATGGAGTGCAGTTTGGGAGGTTACAAGAGACTACATCTGTCCGCACGCATCTAATGGTTCATTAAAGGGTGATTCTCAAGATCAGATGTGTTTATCTCAGACCTGGCAGGCAGACGAAGGGGACATACTTGAGAGTCTGGAGTTCGTTTAGATTGATGGGCCCTCGCTTAGATAATCACCAGACCAAAGGAGGGCTGAAGCAGCTTCTTTGTCTCCGCTTGGCAGATGGAGGGGAGGATTGGTGGGAGGAATATGAGAGTTACAGAGGAATAAAACTTACACCACAGACATGAGAATGAGACACATCCTTGGATACCGAAGTTTCTGTGGGGGTGGACGGCGCGATGCTGAGAGGCAGCAGAGGCCAGGCTTCTTAAACAGAGCCTATCCAGAGCAAGTAAATCAAAACAGACGCAGACACTGGTGCTGCGTTCTTCACAGGCATTACAAGATGCACATGTTGTTCAAAAATAGTTTAATGCCTTTGAAACATCTGGATCATAGGCATGCAGTTCTGTTTTTGACTTTACAAGCTTTTCCCAAAATTAAACTAATTTCTGTGTTGTTTTCTGATTGCTTTCAAAACACTTCCAGTGAATTCACATTGAGGGTATTTCTGCAAGCAAACCATACTCTAACTTTAACCACCTGAAGATGCTTAAAAACACCTGTCCCACAGCAAACAACACTCAGTGTGTTTACGTGATGCTAGAATAAAATGAATGGTTGCATTCTGACCGAAAAGGAACTAAACTGAAACTCTCATAGTTGGACTAAGACACCCTTAAAGTCGGGGAGTTCCTGCCCTGGGCTTTTAGCTGGATGTAGTGCATTGGACATTTATCAAGTTCCGCTGCTGTTGCTAGGTCGGACAAAATTATCATTGCTCCCGTTCACTCCCATTGTAGAAACGGGTTTTTACATTGCTTTATTGCTAATTAATGTACCAAAGAAAACCTACAGCAACTGGATTTTAATAAAAAGGGACACTTCGGGTATGTGTAGTGAGCTTGAAAAATTGGGTTTTCCGTGAAAACGGGATGTTTTGATTAATTTACTTAACAGCATGGCAGAGCAAGCAGCTGATGCTGACAACCTCCCACCAACAGACTTATCTTTGAAAACTATATGTGACCATTTTTTGAGCCAGGACTCTCAAATATCTTAGCAGGTGTCACTTTTACAAGGGCCCCAAGCACACCATTTAACCATTTTAAGAAAAATAAAACACTTTAGCAGTTGTAGCTATGGGTTGTAGCCTGCTGCCTACGCCTACTACGCTCTTTCCACATTGTTGTGAATGAGAGGGACCGGTATGTTGTCCAACTGGATATTCCACCCCGGTTGTAGCAACGGAGAATGATTTTTCTGGTTGGTCAGTCGGGGACCAATCAGAAGTCTGATAAAGGGTCAATTAGCCAAAGAGAAGAATGTGTATGTGTACTGGGACAAAGAAAGAAGTCCAACTAAATGGCCTGAATGAGCTGTAGCTCTATCTTGAATAAACTGTCCATGTAAACATACAGACTTAAAAAAGCATTTTATAGTATGAATTAATATGAAGCTGCAAAGCTGCAGAGAACAGATTATCCACCCCTCCTTCCACTACAACCCTCTTTTGTGTATGATCATTGGCCCTTAAAATAAATAAAATAAACACTCACTCACTCTTCACATAGCATCATACTTGACGGTGAGTGTTTCTGATGCATCTTCATCAGACCAAAAGACAACCAATAAAATTTCCTGTCACAATTACGTTGGCACAAGCCACATGTTGATTGGCTGATGCCTGTGTCAATATCTTCTGATGGGAGCAATGCTATCTGTGACATGATGGACTCTCAATTCAGTTCTGCAATGCCTAAAGTCACACTATTGAAGGTCAAAGGATGGAATTAAACCGAATTTCACTGTGATGATCAATAAATTATTTTGAATAGAAGTGAATTAAGTTGAACTGAGTAGCAACAGTGTCCAGAATGTGTCAAAACTTGCTGTTTTTAATATGTCAGTGGTGTCAATACAGCTTGTACCTGTGCTTTGTCTACCATCAAGTAGACACAAGTCCACACAAGTGAAACCCAGAAGGGAATAGGAAGTTAGACCAGAATGGCCAAGCACCAGCTGCTAGACAACAGAACTGCAGTGCTAGATTCTAAGATCTGACAAATGAATTTGTGCACTATCTGGGCTGACTTTAAGAAAGCCCAGAACTTGATGTTGTACTCATACACTGGAATATTTGTAAGTGTACAACATCAACAGAGCATTAAATGCCTCATATTTCAGGATACCACAAGCAAATAGCAACTTTGAATGGTTGATGAGGAAGTCACCTATACCTAAGTATCTTCAAAAGACTAAAGCAGATCCTAAAGAGCAAGTTGAATGGAAAGAATAACATCCAAGCAATCAATACATATATATCCAGCCAGTTGTTAGATACCCTACCTGGTTTAATAAACTGGCCTATGGATGAGATATTAAACTGCAGATGTCAAAATAAGAGAGCTCTTTATAATTGGGTTTCACCCTAAGTCCAACACCTGAAGCTTCTACTAAATGGAACAAGGATGAGTGAGTTTTAAAGCCACCATCCAGGATGAAACAACAGGGAACCAGAGATAAAATTAAGAGGTTAACCCCAAATGGTGAACCCCTACGGGAATGTTTTAGGCAGCAGAAACCCTAAGTGAAAGAGGAGAAGGAGGAGGAACCATCATGAGAGAAGACTCTCCAGCACGGCGTGTATCATTGGCAAACTGAAGAGGTAGCTGATATTGAGAAATCCTATCAGTGGCTATAAAAGGCTCCTATGAAAAAGAACAGTCCGTGACCACAAGAATAAATGAACATCTACACACAAAGTCTGGGGTGGAAGTGCCAACGTCAAGATGGGAGGTACAGTACCAAAGTTGGTAGAGAATGACTCAGCAAAGATCCTGTGGATTTTCAAATCCAAAATGATAAACTGATGGCTGTGGCTAACAAATTCCTGAAGAAACTAGTGCTAAGAGATGTAGACATATCGAGCAACTGAAACATCAGGACAAAGAAAGAGACAAGCTGGGAAAATACCAATGATTAAAAGAGGAAGTAGAAAGGATACGGAAAGTGAAGGCAACAGTGGTGCCAGTGCAAATTAGAACATGTGCAATTAGGAGAGTGAGTCTAGCAGACTCCAGGAACAACAGAGATCTCTATCCAGAAGGTTTCCTGTCTGAGAAACAGCTAAAACGAACCCCCAAGCTGGTAGGCTAGAGGACTGAAGTTTAAAAAGAGTGAAAGGTGCACATTCTTTCAAGTCACATTCAAAGCAAAGAATTAAACCTCTCCAAGCTGTATGGTTCCTCCAAACAAGCCTAAATGACCAATCTGCCAAAGTGAAGAAAGATTGATATTTGATGAAGAAGTGAGTGTTCAGCTGCCTTCTACCAGGTTTACAAGTAGTCAGATGTGCAAAGTGGAGTAAACAAACATTAGGCTAAGAGAGATCAGATTCAGGTTGGTCAGTAACTGCAGCTTAGACAGATTTATGATCCTGCCCTGTCCAGGCAGATGCCTCCCACCTATGTGCAAGTGTGTGAGTGAGATCATGGATTAGAAAATGTGTTATTTCCTGCTGGATACACCCTTGTTAATGATCTGGCAAATTTTACTCACAGCGGACTTTATGTTCTGTTAAACACCTGACACTTTAGCGGCTAGAGGGTGGGACTTTGTCAGTTCTTCAGCAGTTCATCAGATGTTTTCTTGAAGCACTTCTTTTACTCTTTCTTACACTGAATCGAAATGTAGCATTAAAGACGTACTTGTGTGACAGGTTTAATAGAGGGTTTTTTTGCATTTTCAGATTAAGAGATTTCATTTGCATGCTGTTTAAGGAGCTTTAAGAAGCGAACTAAATCCAGGCTGACATCTAGTACTGGACACAACAGCCTAATGACAAGTGAAAGTGAAGAAAGAGACAAAAAGGGCAGCTGCTTGAAACATGATTCACTGTGGTCTCAGAACATAAAAGCTCAATGTTGTTTGATCTCGAGACCTGAATATGTCTCTCAGCTTCTTGCTGCTTTGGAAATTATATTCTCCAATTATTTCCCCATGATTCCTACTTAGTTCTAACTCTTTTCCTTCTTCCTTCCATTCCTCCCACATTAGCGATTCTGTCAATGATATCAAAGAAGAATAAAGATTAAAGTATGAGTGAGATGAAGAGTTGTGTGGTATGGGGCAGTTCGGCACTTTGCCACAATTTAAGATAGAGCTTGATTCATGGAGTTATTTTCCTTCTGTCTGCCCACTGGTAGCTGGAGTGACTGAAGTTTACAGGGAAATAAAGACAGGCTTTTGTTTCAAGCTGACTGAACATGAATAAACAATTGCATCGACATGTATTCATTTGACCAAGAAGCCCTATATTCTGTTTGTACCTTGTACTACTTCATCATCTCTGGAGGAATTTAAAAGCATGCCTCTGAGAGGAATTTGACCCTCAAGGACTGTAAAAAGCATGTAATGTTTAAGCTTCTCTTTGAACTCCCAGCCTGTTCTCTGCCTTCACATTTTTCAACTTGCATTCACCCGCCAGCTAAGCATCTGTCAGTCAGAAGCCACCAGACCATCACTGCCTTCTGGCTGCCAGCTCTGCACGCACGGTGACCTATCCTGACTTAGGAAATGTAGCTAATTACAAAACGCTTTCAAAGTTCAGAAGGTCAAATCTGATATCAGCCATGCTAAATGATCATGTTTGCTCACCTTGTCATATTGATAATCTGTGTAGGTTCGTAACATCGTACATCATAGTTATTTCTACAAAATGTGTCTGCAAATAAAATTAACATGATCGTCTTTGGTCGGTGTGGTAGGTAAAGCAATTTTTAAACAAGAAAGCTTTTTGTCACACAATCTGCTAGCTGCCCATTAGAGATGGCTAAATCAAAAAGACTTTTGTTTTGTTCACTCAAAAGTTGTTTACTGAGAATTTCCATGAAAAGACAAATATGTTCCTGCCTAAAATAAGAACTGGGTTGGCTTAGAAGCATATGCAGAAAGACCTGTACCACACAAGGTCAATGAATATTTACATGAAAGCAGCATTTAAGCTAACCTAGAAATCCATTGATAAGTCAAGACAGGAGTTTAGACTTTTTGACAACATATATTTTCGACCACGTTGCTGTATAGATACATATGTATGTGTGTGTGTGCGTGTGTAGCCTATACATATAACACAAACTAAATTGAATAATCAACAGTTTAAGATTCCAGGTTAAACCTGAAACAGTGAAAAGCTACATATCTAAACTTGCTCTTTTCCTTCTTTGCGTCAGTCAGTTTGTTTGTGAACAACAAATCAATTCTCTCACTCACATTCAGTTCAATCAACTTGGTCATTCACAGTCAAATCCACAACGTTCTCATTGTGAGACTTCAGGCTTATGTGCTACAGGGCATCTACGACATGTATTTCCCTTTAAAGTGCTTTTATCTGAACCATAACAGAATAACAGTTTAAAAAATTCCCAGGTACTTTTGAACAGCAGATAATATCAGTCTGCTTTAGCCAATTGGAAGAACGTTCTTCAACAAGTCGACTGGGGATTGATGATTCATTGTCATCATGAGACCCCGTGAGTAATATAGGCAGTGGTCCAGGCTGGCATATGATTGTCCACAGAAACTGATCCAGAAGTTGTCAGACTCTTCTTGGTGAACTAATCATTCTTGTTCCTTTGAAAGGTCAGGTTGTCCGGAGCAGTTTGTTCACAAATAACACATCGCTACTGACCATCTCTCGTAAGCATGCTGTAAAAAACAAAACAGATCTTCATACACAGCCTTGGATCTATTTGGAAACAAAGAGATTGGAGGTAGCATGGCCCCCAAACCATAGCAAACATTGCTCCAACCAATAATCAACATGGCGAGGTCAGTCTCATTCTTGTGCACATGAAGTGAGCGAGAGTGGGGAGGGGCTTGGGAGAGTTCATGAAGGGGCGTGCTTAACATGCTGTAATGGTATTGGAAACCTTGTTGGTGACTCTGCAGAGATGTCAGGAGGTCACCAGAGTTGTTTAAATCTCTGTACCATATGCAATCCAGTATCAATCCAACTGATCAAACTATTTCAATTTAGAATCAAACTGATGAGCTTTAGTGAAAGAGCAGCCTCAGGCTTAACTACTGCAATTGCGGCATACTTGCGTAAGACAAAAGGGAACATCATTCGTGACTTAAAAGAAAGAAAGAGAAACAGCGTTGAGTGTTTGCATCAGTGGAAAGCCTCAACTGACTCCCTAATGGTACCAGGCCCATTTCCATACCACATTCTGGCTTCTTAACCTCACTGCCCTCATAAAACCTTTGGCATTACGCTGTTGTTGGGTGAGAACAAAAAGAAGAAGAAAAAAGGAGAGAAAGCCGTGCATTTTTTAAGCACTTCAATTGGCTCCAAGAAGGTTTCATGCACACTGAAGACATATGTTTCTAAATCCACAAAAGAGCCATAAATCCCTTATTTAATTTAATACTTAAAATTAAATAATTTTAGTTTAAACTTGAATATATGCTAAAAACAAAATACATAGCAATATAAAAAATACTGTAAGAATGACAGTATTAAGTTGAAATTATTCATTGTAATCAATGTAAACATTTAGCACTTGCCCACAGTTCTTCTGTGAGGAACAAGGACAGAAGAGGAGATAGGGTTCTGGGGACTCTGCTCAAGACATCATCTTGTTACCCAAACCTGCAGTTTAATGGAAATTCTAGGCCTTAGCCACACTATATGCCGGTCTGAAGATATACACCTCCAAACAGATCCAAACCTCCTTCCCCTCTTCTCTCATTCCATCAAATATTTTTATGGGACATCTGACTTCAGTGGCTAGCTATTAGTTCCACAGGTGTGGAGAGACAAATTCCATTAAAACAATCCTGGACATTCCACGTACTTGCCATAGGTTCAGTACATGACATTCTCTCCCTTCCTCTGTCATATCAATTCATATCTGTGAATAGGAACAAATCATATAAATTTAATAGTTACACTCCTGGATTTGTCTGTATATGTCTGTACATGTGAGTGAGGATGTTTATTGCTACAGTAGCTGGAAATATGCACCTCGTCTTCTCGACTGTGAGCTGCTGTTGTTTTAAGCCCCTTGGAGGTCCCTGTATCACTCCCACTCAAACTGGCACAGGATCCAAACTGCAACCAGATGGAGTTGAGCAACAGTCGGCTACAAACTAACAGTGGGCAAGACGGAGGGGAAGAAGGTGATCTCTATGCATCATTGACCTAACCTAAAATCTACACCCTAAAAGGACGTCTGGTCTTCTTTTTGTCATTTTCCTCACATCTGCCATTTGGTCTTTCCCTCTTTTTTTTATCTCCTTGCAAAAGCAACCATCTTTTTCTCATTTTCCATCTTGAATTGTAAAGTGACAGTAAAGTAGTGACAGAGCATGTGAGAATGACGGCTATCAAACAGAAAAATTACAGTCTGTTTAAAGCAAGAAGAATGACTGACTCTGGTTCGCAATCAAGCATGAAATTACTTAAGGTCTCGTGTATGTAAATTGCCCACAAGACCTCTCTTTCATTTCAAATCAGTTATCCGCTGCTCTTAGCATTGGACGACTGATTTGAACTTACTGATGCAACTCTTTAGCGCGGCTATGTATGGTTTGGAAGGAAGGACTGTTTACTTAGACTGAGGGTGGTAGGAGTAAAAGTAAAAATCCCAACACTCTTTGCGTGCGCCTACACATATATATATGTATATGTGTCTTCATTATTCTGTCTATACCAAATTGAAATTGAATTGAAAGAGGGATAAGAGACAATAATGCAACTTCAAGCCAGAAGTTTGAGAAACTTTACTTCAGCTGGAAGTGCAGGTGATGCATGTCTGGGGTGAGTTTTGTGGTTAATGGATATGAATTGAAGCAAGCGCATGTGTCTTGGTCAATGGCTTTTTAAACAAGCTGTAAAAATGTTCTGAAGTCTGAGCTTTAGAACATGACTACGGGTGGTTGAGCATAAATGTGTGCACATGCACTATGCCTACCGTGTATGCGCATAAGTTAGGCTAATTGAAACTACAATATGAAGTTGAAAGTATTCACTTGGCACAAATCATTGTCAGGAACTGCTTGGACTGCTAGGCATCAGTACACATCAGTGTCTTTTAAATGAATCTAGTCTTGAATGTTGACAGGAACACTCTGCTATGGTTGCGTTAGCTATCTTGTTCCACTATTGTTTGCTCCACACAAGAGTCTTGACTGCGACTGCGTTGTGCCGAAGGGACGGTAGTAACAGATGCTATTCCTAACATGAGCACACATAGCACACACTATCTCAGTCCTTCACTATGTTTTACAGACCCACCACTGTTCTCAAGAATGAATTTCAAATTATGAGTTTACAACTAGTCAGCTCGATAGTACCAGGCTTCTGTTGTTGACTGAACAGGAAAACCACTGGAAGCTAAGATGTAGCGCTAACATAAAGTTTTCTGCTCTTACATCAGCCTGGATTATGTACAGTGAAAGTATGTGAGCCCTTATGAACATGCCCAATGGAAATGTCTTTGGAGCAGTAAAAAAAAAGGGGTTCTGTTTATCAAAAGTATGTGTTAAAGTGAGTGTGATGCAAACTCTGACATTGCTAGTGAACACAACAGAAAATTATCTGTGAAAAGTCCCAGTCAAAGATCTAGAACTGCATTGGATGGCTAGAACATTGATCATTTTTAGATAATTTGTTTTCAATTTAGTGTTCAAGGTTTACTGTACAGACCAGAGTTAGGTGACTGATGACACAGTAATTAGCATTTTACAACATATGCGTCGTACATCACCATTATTCCGCTAGTTTTGGTGGTCATGTGGGGAAGAGAGGCTACCCGAGTACCACGATAAAATGCTATTTTTTATCTGCTAGCTGGCAGCGATGTCTTGCATTTCTAGCTTTGTGCAGACACGACCACTTCTGGTATGAAAAAAAATATACAAACCAAAACAAGTGATTCAAATCATTGATCTAACATCACTTGAAACAACTATGGTGTACTACAATACTACTGTTTACAGCACATAGATCTGCAGCAAAGAAACTACACATCTATCCCTTCATGGCTGATGTGATGTGGGTGAAAGATCTCTGCACAGGGAAGATGGAAGGTACTGATTCGGTGTGAGAGGAGGGACAAAATGAGGTAAGAAATGTTACGGTGCTGAAATTCACGAGAAATTCCAGGCTATGTTCCTGTCGTTTCAACAATGAACAGATCAGCACTGACAGCTATGTGAGCGGTCATCTTTTCTACTTTGCCTGGAATAACTGGAGGAAGCCACTACCATGGGGAAGACCAGAAAGGCATACGTCTGGATGAGTATAAGTGCTGCCCCCTTACACTTGCTTGATTGATAAAATAGTTCATATTTGATAGCATGGGAAAGCAAGAAGTATGGGGAAACATCATCATCATTTGCTTTTCCAGTATAGTTTTTAAATGCACAACAAAGTTTTTGTAGTTACCCTTCCAATATAACCACAAGAGACTAAGATGGAGTGTAAATCAATAAATCATGTGAAGAGATAAGTTGAAGACGTGGTAACACACAAGTTAGGGCTCCTCATACTCTGGAGTTACTACATAGTTACTGGAAATATGCTTAGTGGATTGAACAACTGGGAATAATAATAATAATTTGTTGCTACTGGTGAACTAGACCAAACAAACTCCCTCCCTCCCACAGCTGGTGGCCAGTTTCTCCAGTTAGTTCACTTCGTTTTGGCTAATGTATTATCTGTGGTTCATCAACAGACACACCCCCAGTTTGATAGCATCGATATTGCTTATTTTTCTACAGTCTTGAAACACTTTTTTTTTTTTTTGACTTTGCAGTGATTAGTCACTTTATTTGGGTTATAAATAAGATTTCTTTGTGGTATTATAATATTAGAGCACAGATTTTATGCACCACCATTAGTTGGAAAACTTTTCTACACTTTTCCTATTATTAAAAAATACACCTATAGTTGGACAACTGTAAAGTGAAAAGTCAATCTAGAACAAAATGTTCCAAGAGAGAGCCAAGAGAGGTTTGCAGAGTCAAGTTTAAAGTTCCAATATTTGACACTAGAGCCTGAGTTGGGTCCGATATATGGTAGTGATATTATTTCTACAAGTTGTTTTTTTTTATAGACAAAGTTTCTCTTTGGAAAAAAAAAATCTACTAAAATTCAACTCCAGCAAAAGCATATATAACAGATACAGGTATTCAACCTGGACAATCAACATGAAGCTAGAGGTAGGTGACAAAAGTAAGTTTTTGTTCTTTGTTCTTTCATTGAGAATTAAATTTCAAAAACAGGAGGAAAATAACTAACACACACGCAAAAGTATTAATATAAAGTCGAAAGAGCAGTGCTTTATCTAACATCTGCATTACCGTGCACCATATTTGCACTCATTCTGCTTTGCTGAAGCTGGCCAGGATCGCATGGTATGAGAGATCTGTGTTTAGACGGCTTTTCACAGCTCCTCAGTTGAGAACAGAGCAAATAGACATAATGCCAAAATAACAGTCGTCGGAATGCATTGATGCATATGTGGTTGTTGGCCTTGGATGGAGATTTAAGACCACGGGTCAGACAGATAAATTCCCTCTACTTTCCTGTTACATGTTGGTCTAGTCTGTAACATTTTCTGGGAGGGCAGTCTGGGATGTCATTGAAAGTGGAGAGCCAGACAACAGTAGCCTCAGACTGATGTGTGGTCTATCAGGGTATATAAACAATAACCAGCATGAACAAAAGTTAACAAGGTACAGCAGGGTCAAATGTTCCTTAAAATGTCTCTAGCATCAACTTGCCAGCATCAGATCAAATATTTGGAAAGGGCAAATAAAGCTGTGTCACTGCCTACAAAAATATACCTGTGGGAAATGAAGAAGTAAACTGATTACTGATAAGCCTTCACACCTTCCTGCCACCAATAAATCTTTTCCCAGACGAAACAACTCGCTTCCAGTTTCCACTATAAAGCAACAGAGAAGAATGACATAAAAAACATTCAAATAGGAGACTGAAAAACAAACTTTGTCTGACAGGGTTTTCCTGAATTTTCTTTCTGTAACCCCTTACCAATTGTCTGGACACGCTATGACTTTGTCTACCCCTTTCTACCCTGGACAAGGTATTATAACAGCTGCAGTTTTTACTGGAATGACTTTAAATGGCTGTTGAAATGCCATTTGAGTGAATGGTGCTGGTGTCTGCTCTGTCCTATGTGTGTACATATGTGTTTATGTGTGAGCGTAAGCCGACTCCAGACCTCGTTTCCATCAGCCATGCCAAATTTCTTTCACCCACCCAGCCTCCACCCCCACTTCTTGATGTTCACCACATCTCTCGGAGCGGTCTCACTCATTTTTCTCATGAGGGTTTATTTCTCCCCCCCTCCACTTGCTTATTTATTCACTCTTTGGGGAAAAACACAATTGCCCTCTCACACTCATAAGGTAATGGCTACAATTTGCTTATCGTGCAAGCGCAGATGTGTATATAAATATAGTCTAGACTGATAGTGGAGAAAATCTTACCATCTGGGCTAAAACTATTTTTGCACTAATTGACTAGTCAGAAAACAGTGCAGACAATCTTCATTTCACTGTGTGTTGATCAGAGCACTTTGTCCACTAGCAAACAATACCATCTATTACTTTGATGGGCTGCACTGTATTACTGTGTACTATCTATATCTAGACTCCCATCCACGAGAGGCACTTTATTTTGTTGTTGGGGGTGTTGTTGCAGAAAAGTGCATTAAAAAAGATTGCAAACACATTTGAGACACCCTGTGATGAGTGAGCTGTGCAGCAGTGGAGGAACATAGAAAGAACTGAAGGTGGAAATGCAAAGGGATGAAATGCATAAAAGGTTCCCTCCCTTCAACCAGGAATATATACAGGAGCAAAGTATGAGCCTCTGAATAGGATAAGGGGCTCATACTGTATATGTTTTGCCAATGAAGTACAGCACCGCTGCCATGGATCACTTGGCAGTAGAAAGCCAAGATATTTAGGAAGTATAAAAAAAAAAAAAAAACCCTAATGGACTACACAGAACCCAGAATCAGATTGTGCCAGACCAAACTTAATCCACAAACAGGCAGAGACTGTGAATACAATGTTGTGTCTGGCAGGCCTGCAAACTATTTGGACAATTTTGGATCTTGGCAGTATTACAACTAAATCACCACCCACCCAACTTTCCCCCACAGGTCTGAATAATCGTATCTTGAGCAGTGTAATGGGTAAGGACAAAGGCTGGAGGGGTATCACATGGAGCAGATTAGCAGATTAATCGATGCAGATTTCGTGGAGTGCATTCTCCAACATTGTTCTCCCATTTGTTTGATATGTATTGCTGACCAAGATGGAAAGCATCGGTGAGAAAAACCCTGATCTCAGCTTCTGCTTAGTGGAGTCTTTATCCCATTAGTTAAGTTGTACAGGAATCCTTTAAAAACCAGTATACACCCTACTGTAAATCTGGCCATTCCAAGTCTCCATGACATGAGTATAAAAATCGGTCTTATATAGATGCCTTAGCAACACCATGGCAGCCACTGAACTGAACATCCCTTTATTTACAGAGGTCGTATTTGCTAATAATTATGGTGACGAGAACAATGATATCAACTTCCCTACAGTGAAGTTGTCTGCATATCAAAGCACATGTGGATGATGGAAGCACAGAAACCAGATGTGTTCAGTAATGGAACAATATTTGTAGATGCTGTTGCCCTAGTTACACTTTAATTTAATTTAACTAAAATCTCACGGGGCCCTCTTAGTTCCCAAAACCACTTAATAAGTGATTATTCTTGAGGTAATCTGTTGTCATCTGATGAACACAATAGCAGCGGGGAAGAAAAATTAACAACAAAAAAAACAAAAAAACACAGCAGGTGATTTTGCCATTGTTGTATTAAAGAATGTGTCAGAATGTCTGACCTTTTCATTCCAGTGATTGTTTCTTGTTCAACGCCAGGGGCAGGATTTGTTACCCCAGTAACCAAAGAAATAGAGCTGAGGCTTGTAGCCTTTCTCAGGCACGTTTAACACAGTACATACAGCACATGCCTTTATTTTTGTGCCTGGTATAGAAATACCTCAAATGATCATCACTGCAGCAGCAGCAACATGTAATGTGGCGATATTAGTGAAGGTTCGCCGTCACTAACCTAGTTTCCAGGGCGATGTTCCATTCCTGCAGGCAGAGATTTGTTTGCCAAATTAATAGGAGAGCATACAGTGAGTCATATTATTTTTTATTCCTGGCAACACTGGAAAGCCCAAACCATATACATTGAATGAAGAGAAAATACGCTGTACTTAAAGGGTTGTCCTTTATTTACCAGGGCATTTAAAAATCACTTCCTTACCAGTTTTTAGGTAAACACAGCCTCATATGAACAACACATGACATTTTTCACCATGCCTTTGTTTATCTAACAAAAACAAAGTCAAAAAGCTGAAGCAGTGTGTGAGAAATTAGGCACACCCACGATTTAATAGCTAACAGAGCCGGCTTCAGTAGCAAAAACTTGAATTAATCATTTTCTGTATGACATGAAC
Source organism: Arrhamphus sclerolepis (assembly GCA_037176975.1). NCBI lineage: Eukaryota > Metazoa > Chordata > Actinopteri > Beloniformes > Hemiramphidae > Arrhamphus > Arrhamphus sclerolepis. Next base: position 4,720 of record JBAMYA010106345.1, on the reverse strand, counting down.
AGTGTCTCACATCTTCTTTACAATGTTGCTTTAGTTCACTCAGGCATGCAATTACAGTATTTATTTTACATTGGCTCCGTTAGGGTTGTGCTGCAGTAGATGGGCTGTGGTATGGACTTTAACTGGGCTGTTGCAGAAAATCGCTTCTTTACTTTTCTTTTTGCTGTGTGCTTGGGGTTATTGTCCTGTTGCATGACCCAGTTTTAGCCAAGATTTAGCTGTGAGACAGATGGCCTCACGTTTGATTTTAGAATAGTATATGGTATGTACTCATATGGTACAGACGACGTCATGGTCACTCTGTACCACCTCTGTGCTTGGCCTTTGGTGTGAGGTTTTTCTGCATCCCACAGCCTCTCCAATCTGATCTCCTCTGTATAAAGGATGATGGGCTTTGTGGAGATGTAACTTTGCAGCTGAATCATTCTGCAGTGTTCTTTTGTTGATTTTATTTTTTTATTTTTTACCAAGAAGAGGCTTTTGTCTTGTATTCTCATCAAATGCCTTTATGTATTTGTAAAGTACTTTGAGTTGCCTTTGTGAATGAAACATGCTGCTATACAAATAACTTGTTTTGCTTTGCCTTGCCCTGAAATTAGGCATTTGACATGCTAAATGAGGCCTGTACAAGCTGTGACATAGTTATTTTTAGCAATTTCTCAGCATGGCACACTCTGACATTTGGGTAAGCCTGCTGGGAATATTTAGCCAAGAAATCTAGATGTGCGTTTAGCAAATTTGAATTTTCTCAGCAGGTCTGTCTAGCTACCTTTTGTTGGAGCTCATTAACTATGCCCAGAAGTCTTGTGGAGCCAATCAGATCAGTCTAATCTTGCAGAGTGTCTCTGGGAGGTCTTATCACGATGATGACAGAGCTGCTGCACTGTAGCCAGCTATTGACAGAACAAAATGATTACATTTATCATAGATATTTGAGCATACAGGTTATTCTCAAATTCCTCTTTGCAACAATGCCAGCAGTTGTTGGATTCCATTTTCATTACATTGAGATCTATCTCCATCAAACAGTTCTCCACAACACTCTTCCACTGAGTAGTTTGCATCTCTTTGCATCACCTTTTGCGATTGGTTGTAGTGCCAACCAACTCCATGCAGAAGCAGTTTGGAAAGGAACGCCTCTGAGATGAGGAGAACCTATGGCTTGTTATCAGACCCTACATCTTCCTAGATGTGGGTCTGGGAGTGCTGGAAGCTGTGCTGAATGTTTTTGATTCTTTCAAATGATATTTCTCACTGTACAATATTGTTTGGATATGATGTGATCATTTAATCAGGTGTATATAATTGGCAGCCTCATTGGCTTTTCAGTGGCAATCATTTCTGCAGGGACACATGTAATTTCAACACATTTTCTACAAACCACAGTGCCAGGCAATGTCAGAGAGAGTTATTCATGTCTGATCACGTTAGCACTACACATACTGTGTGTGATTAACTTGGGAAAAATATTGTGGTTGTGGTTAAGAAATAGGGAAAAGAAAAAGGTGAAGACTCGTGCATCCCAGTAAGATCTTATTCACCACCCCAACCTCCACACTGTGACTCTCCTCTTGCTTCACGCAGCCAGTACTTTTTGAACATACATTGTTCAGTGTTAATACAACTTCAAGATGGTTTTACACAGTAATCTTCAATAATCTAATGCAACAGAAGCACTTACAAACTCAAAAGACAAACATTTGCAACTGTTCAGAAGGCACCACATTGACCCAAACATTGTATAAAACCACAATGATGACCCAAATGAATCCGCTTTTACATCTATTTTCAGCTGGCCCGGGATAGGCTCATACAAACCCCCATGACCCTGAACAGGAACAAGCATGTATAAATAATGGATGGAAGGATTGAATTATCTGTTATTTTCAGCATTCACAGTGATATTGTGCTGTTCAGCACCAACATGATTTGTCTTAGGAAAGAGCTCTGAAATAACACTGTTTGACTCTCATCACCCTTTTGAGGAGCAACCCCCAGAGAGAACAGTATGACATTTGTGATCAACAGAATCATGCAAAGAAACAGACATAAGATGGAGAAAATGTCAACAAACCTGTTTTTTGGATCACACACACATATTTAACGTACCCCAGGGAAAGGCCTTCAACTCATTAGGGGACTGTTAGTGTATACTGCACTGACATGGGGTGAGTCTATGCACAATCCCCACAAGGCCTGGAGGGATCTGGATTTGCCATTGTCTCCTCATGAGAGTGACTGGCTGTTGTGTATTTCTTTACTTTGTTACACCTGACTTGTCCCAGCTGGTCTTTCTCATCATCCCTGGAGATGAGACGTCCTGCCTGATTCACTCCCAGGCAACTATTAAGCACACAGATCAATGGTCCTCCTTATGTTTCTGATATTTAACAAATTTCTCCATATCGCAGATGTTTTTATATTGTGAATGGAAAACATCTGCGTACCAAAGACAATTTTTAAACTTTGAAGTTGACCCTCTGCATCTCTGCATGCTTTCCAGCAAGGCGGTCTCAGAATAGTATGAAGCATGAGGAATTTTGTAAGAGTCATTTTAAGAGAAAGCCTAATAAGTGTCAGACACCACTCAAATTGTATGATGATTTCACTCTGGAGAATATACATTTCTGTATTTCTTTGTCCCGAGTACATATAAGTATAAGATTATCATTTTACAAAATATACAGGAAAGGAAATTTTTCTTTGATAGCATTTGAGGATCTATGACAGACAAATATGTAAACCTTTGGTGAGGAATATATGTCTCCCCTTTCTGGTGGAAAGAGTAATTACACAAACACAAGGGTATGCTTCGGTCAACATTTCTCTTTTCTTTTTAACTGTAATTTTTCCCCTCAGTGCTGAATTTATTTTCATATCCTTAGTATCAGGAACTAATCTCAGACACTTCCAAGGTTTCTCCACCATATTGCTCTCATTTTGATTGCTGACATTTTGTTTGCTCACATCTGCTCTGGCAATACAGTCTATATTGGCTGACATGAAGTACATTGCTGCCCAATAGCCTGCTATCTAGCAAAACCCGAGTATTCTGAGGCCGAGCCATGTGTGTTGCCTTCCCATTATCACTTCCAGAGGTTAACAGAGCCAATCCAGACTCTGATTTCTGGCTTCACTGTTCTGTGTGGCCAAGCAGGGCTGAATGGGGCTGGAGGAGGGTTTCCCAGTTATTATCTGTCTGCTTTATTTAATAGCTCTTCTTATTAACTATGTTTATGATGGGCTTGTTACGCTTACGATTGCCATTCACATTTGTCACAGTTACCATGGGTTCAGGTTTAGATTAACATCAGTTACGTCTTGTCTCTCAGCATTTACTCGCTTGCTCTCTTCATGCTGCTTGTGCCAGCTCTTACTCATTGTGCTTTTCAATAGTTTCTTCTGTTGCTGTATTGTGTGAAGCTTGCATTCCTTCTCAAACTGACCTCCTTCAACTGAAACACACCTGAACCGTTCCTCACTAGGGTTCATCATTCTCGGCTTCTTGCTGTGCTGTCTCTTCAACAAACACACCAGACTCCCTTCAAAAATCTTAAAACTGAAAGTTTAATAGTCGAATGTTGGAGATAAGTGTTGGTTTGAAGCCGCTGATTATCAATTGTAGCTGATGTTCACAGCTGGCTAGCCGTACTTTAGCTTTATGCTATTTTAGTATATGCAGTGAATGAAGCACTGATCCTGATGCAGCTGCACCTGCATCATCTAACTAGTTCATTCTGTGTTAATTGAAAATTTAAGCTGCTAGCGTAAGAGACACACAGGGATACTGATTCGCCAAAGTCACATATCTGCATAGAAATGTACATGTTTGTTCAGCCTCATGAAGTCTTCACAGTTTAGGTCAGCTGAAGTGAGCAGGTTGTGTCAGTTAGTGATTCAGTTCTGTTCGTTCAACCAAATGACCAACCATTTTTCATTATTTACAACCCCCACACTGCGGATATACCACCTAATTAAGTATGGGTAGGTCAGGAACAGAAAGGATTTTTCTGTTCGCAAACATTGGCTCTGGCTAATTACCAGGGGCTAATAGCCAAGGGTGATTAGTGTATTAAAACCACAGCCAGGCCCGATAGTGAGAAATCAGCTAGTATCTTCACAGAAACAAATAAAACTGGCATCTTTTAAATTTACTCCCATAATTCACTGATGGCTAAATCAGCATTCAGGGAACTTCTTTAGGAATGGTTTGTATGTAATAGACACCTGTTTTATTCCCATAGAAACAGATTTTAATCATCTTTTTTGTTAGAATACTCCAAGACTTTAAATAGAAAATCCATCCACCCATCCATCCATCCAGCTATCACTGGGTGTGGGGAATATCAAATGGTCATTTATTTTATCAATACTGTAGCTTGCTTATTGTTTTTGTTTTTTTGTTCTTTTTTGCATATTTCTTTTCTTTTCCCTCATGATTTTTCCAAAATTTGTTAAATTTTACTTTTAGACTCCCAGTCCTGACCAGGACTCATGTGAATGAATAAAACTTGTAAAAATCAATTAACTTATAGGATTTCATTATCTTGAAATTCTATAAGTTAATTGATTTTACTTGGTGGCTTGGTGGTCAGCACCGTTGCCTCACAGCAAGAAGGTTCCTGGTTCGAGCCTCCACAGGGACCTTTCTGTGTGGAGTTTGCATGTTCTCCCCGTGCTTGCGTGGGTTCTCTCCGGGTACTCCGGCTTCCTCCCACAG
>JBAMYA010106334.1:0-19824 GCA_037176975.1 Arrhamphus sclerolepis | reverse complement strand
AGTAGGAAATGAGTATTTTTAATACCACTGATTTGCTTTTTCCAGAAGGAGAAACATACAACCTGGAAAGTTGTTTTTCCTCTGTAAACAGGGGCTGTTAGAGGAATATATGACAATAATTTTCACAGATTTTTTAGTACTTTGAAGATATTTATCAATTTGTTCAATGATGATTTCTTCACTGTGGGTGTCTTTTGTATTTATGTGATCAAATCTGCTTTTGTTTCTGAATTCTGGAAAAACTGGTGGAAAAAACTTTTCATCAAGATTGCCATGGACAATGACAGAAAATGCAAATTGCTTTTGCATTGTTACATCTATTTCATCTTTATATTTGGTAAACAATTGTAATATAGAATTTATAGTAATATAGTTATTATTGTCTCTCATTTCCTGTTTTTCAGATGTAGACAAGTCAAATATATGTTTAATTTTTTCACCTACAAAATCTATGTTGATATTGTCTAAACCTTCTATTTCTTGTTTCCAGAAGATTTCGAATGCCTGGATGTCATTTTTGGCAATATTTTGATTGTCATTTATCTCCCCCATAATCCTTGACAAAGTTTAGGTTATATAAGTTCCTACCTTTTCACAGAAGAGGAACAATTTTCTTGGTTTCTTCTTTGATGAAGATATCTAAGTTTATAGGCTATTTTAATATTTTAGTACCACAGGCAGTTCAGATGATTCTCAACTTGGTAGTCTACCTTTTTGGGGTTGGTAGGAGATATTTGAAGAGAGTCGCCCCTCCCTGTGGGAGGAAACCTCAGTTCTGATTCGACAACACAATATGTCACGAGTCACAGCTCACAGCACAGCAACCATACAGATGAAGAGATGGCAAATAAAACCGCCTTGCATCTGATCCAAAACAGAAATTAGAATGTATGTATGAAAAGAGAAAAAAAAATCTGGCTATATTGTATTGTGGAGCTACAGTTCATGACATGCAGAAGTCTATTCTGGTTTTACAACTACTGGAGCTGGAAGACATTAGCCTAACACTGGATCGTTGAATCACTGGAAATCAAGGGCGTAATAATGATGTTGGCATTGGTGGGGACATAATTTGACCTGTCTGCCTGATGGTGACTGATCGGCAGGGTTGCTGTGTTGAGGCTGTAAAACAAAATTTATGACCATAAAACACTGCCTTATGTTTTAACCTACAGCACACTTTAATAATAAGAGTAACAACAATAATAATAATAACATTTAGGTTTGGCCACTGTCCATTACATTAATATCTTATTTTAGCTATTATCATTATCGCATCATTTAAAGATGATCAGATTCTACAAATTAACCTTTCTAATTTCTGTTCTGTTTCCACTTAACTGCTATAGACTTTCATCACAACTAATATGTTTTAGAATCTGTGTCAGACTGTTGGTATTAGGAAGCTCTAGCGGCATATTAAGGTTCATGAACTGAAATCCAGCGCTTGGAAGAGAAAACGCGTCGCGGTCTGAAAGTTGTACAAGACTATTGTGTTTGAGTAATTTACAGTTGACTTGGTAAAATAATCTCTGATGTCCTTCAGTTTTCTTTTCCTGCCCGAGTGAGACATGACTCCACTCTAGCCAGCCAACTGTTGACTGTCAGATTATTATCTTTTTTGCTTTCACCACATACCAACAACCAGTCAATGAAAAGGCAACCATTTCACATCCAAAATTGGTATGGACATTTTAAACACTGCCAAAGATTTTACGCCCATGCTGGAAATAAGGGACTCCTTCTGTTTTTTACTCGTTCTGACAGACATTTGTAATCAATCACATCTTTAACTTATTTTTTATGGTCAAAATAAAATTAAATCCTATTGACCTTTCTATGAAAATGATGCGTTCAGTTTAACAGCTTAATATAACCTCTTCACTTTAATTTTGGAGAAGTGAGATTATTAGTAAATCAGTTATTACATGACATAACTTTTGTCTTCATTAAGAACAAGTGCTCAGACTTCGGCTGACTTTAATTTGCTCATAGCGACAGTAAACAAGAAAGGAGGAAGGAACTGTGTTCTGTTGAAGCGAGGTGTGGTTCATAATTGTGCACAGTGACTCACACTACACCACTGTCCTTACAGGTGTGAGTGGACTGTTGGACCACAGAGGTTGTTTTGTTTCTCCATCATACAAGTCTGAACATTCCTCAGTGAACCGAATAGTTCTGATACCAGTGCTGCTTTTCCTCTGGTGTTTTGACATTTAGGACGCCCCAGTTTGTGCCTCAGTCTGGTTCCTGGAATTAAAATGTAGTGCAACGTGGTGTTCATTGAAGATTTTTTAAAATCTTTTATATTCTCCCAACAATTATGGTACAATACATGTGTAGGTACAATAAGTCAGTGCATGAGTAAAACACTCACCACTGATGTTCATGATAAATGTGTGAATCTATCTGCAATTATAAATTCAGTTCTCGCTTCTCTCTTCTTCTTCTTACTTTCTTTTGTTTTTAAGTTTCTTAACTTTAAGTTTCTTCTCTTGTCTTGGGCATTTTCTCATTTCATAGAGAGAAACTCTTTCTAGATTAATGTCAAACCCGTCATTTTACAGGAGACCTGTGATGTAATGATTTAAAGTGGAACCTGGCTACTGAAGATACATTTTTGTCGTTAAGTATGAAATCTTTGTCTGATCAAAGAAGTACAACTGTTTAATGTATTATATTTTGAATAGATGTTATTAACATGCTAATATAACACATTTGTCATTCTGCTGCTGAAATGCCAGTTACCTGCAACACAAGAACAAGAGAACACAGTTCCGTCAAATGAAGAAGATCATCTTCAGTTCAACTGGATTTCATTTATATAGCATCTATTACAACACAAGTTGTCTCTAGGTCAGAGGTCACTGGAGGCCGAGTCTAGGTGAGGCTGGGGCCACATGAAGCCCCATGAAGTGCAAGCTCCCCTTTTTTTTGTCTATGACGTCCAGCTAACAAAATTTAAAAAAGAATTTAAGTCTCTGAATTTTGCCTGTGCGTGTCAATAGCTTTGAGTTCTAATGGTGGATCATTTTCTGTAAACAATGTGTCAAAATCCAAATCATCAATATGGTACAGCTGTAGTGGGCTGCTGTTTCCAAAGAAAGATTTCAGTTTTGTCTTGAAGTACTGAACAATACCATTATTAAATCTTTCTGTGATGTTTTGTTTGATAGCTGTTATATGACTATTGTTCACCATTTCATTCCACTCCTCCCACATTATTTTATGAATTTTGTCATTTACTTCTTTAGGGAATTCAAAAGAATCAATCTCCTCTTTTCCTTTACGTATCAGATCTTTCTTCAGCCCAGATGACTCCTTTGCTAGTTTTTTCAGTTTGTATCGAGCTGATTTAATATCATAACACAGTTTATTTTTGTGAAGATTTTACTTTTCTTAAAAATACTTTGCAGATTTTTGTCATCCAGGTTGAAATAAACATCTTCGTAATTTTTAGTATAAGGATAAAAAACACTAGTTTGACCTAGCATGACTGAAGGTGTCAATTTATCCAAGTAATTGGGACCAGTTAGTCCCCAGGGTTTTTTGTAGGCTACAACAGTAGGAAATGAGTATTTTTAATACCACTGATTTGCTTTTTCCAGAAGGAGAAACATACAACCTGGAAAGTTGTTTTCCCTCTGTAAACAGGGGCTGTTAGATGAATATATGAAAAGATTTCTGACAGTTAATTTACAGCTTCGAAGATAATTGTCAATTTGTTCAATAATAATTTCTTCACTGTGGGTTGCTTTTTTACCTAATTCGCCTCTTTGGAGGCATTTGTAGTTTTTATGAAAGTTTGGAAAAACTGGTTCAAAAAAAGTCTGTTTTACCATCATCAAAAAGAATGATGGCAAATGCAAACTGTTTATGTGTATTACTGTCATTAAGATAGTTCTTTAAATTGACTTTGACAAACAATTGTAACATTATAACATAACAATTATTTTTCACTTTAGTTTCTTGGTATGTAGATAATTTCAACATATGTTTAATTTTTTTAACTACCAAAGCTATGCAGCTTTTGTTGATGTTGTCTAAAACTTTTATTTTGTGTTTCCAGTAGATTTTGAATTCCTCTATGGTATTTTTGGTGATATTCTCAGACTCCATAATGATAAAGTTTAATTTAAATCTTTTCTTACTCGATCTGTGACAGATGTTGGTGGTTTACAGGCTTTACTGGAATGTTGATTCAGACAGTTCAGATGATCTGCAGCTTGGAAGTCTGATATTTTCCAACAAGGAAGAGCTATTTAAGCAGTCAGAGGGGAGGGAGGAGGCCTGAGTTCCCAGCAGAGCAGTAGACATTTAACCCTTTATGAATGTTGTGTTACAGAGCAATTTTGACAACTATCGAGAAAAGTTTCACTGCATGGTCTGTAGCAGTAGCATGCCAAGCAGAGGAGAAGAGGAGCTTGACATCACTTACATCATTTCATCCATGTACACACTTCAGATCATGACTTTCTGTTTGGGCCAAAAATAACCTGATGACGCAACAACGTCAATCCAAAAACTGATTTGATCCATGACTCAATACCATGATCCGAACCATGAGTTTTTTTCATTGGTTGCACCCCTAGTGTATGTATGTATGTGTGTGTGTGTGTATTTACAAATGTCAGTGACTGAGATTCATTAAACTTTATAAACTTGTTCATGATGACATGTAAAGAAAATGTAGGAGGTGCTGTAATATTATTATTTGTGTTTTTCTATTATTACTATTATTTTAAAATTCTGTCTTGTGTAAGTACTCTACATTTTATTTATTATCTTCTTTATCTTATGCTTCTAAAAGCCTTATTGTCACCCCCAAGTTTGATTAACTTTGGATTACTAGATCACCAACCACAGATTATCTGTTGGCCACACCCACAGAATTAATTGGCACGTATCTTTGAAATTTATTGTCCAATCAAAATTGTTTTAGCACCTGTTTACAGTTGTCTCTGGATAAAGTACACCACAAATTGATAAACCAGTTTTAATGGTGGAAATGTGGGAATCTGCATATTTAGTTTGGTAGCTTGAAAGGAATCAGAGGAAATGAGCAACAATGTAAATGTTCTTATTGTAGCACCACCTACAGACCTACCAATGTAACTGCAGCTGTCAGAGATCTTTAATCTGCGTAGAAGGTTAGGCGCTTGTCTGAAGTTTCAGTTTTGCTGCTCAGACACTTTGGGTAGAAAAAGTGATGAAGCTTTGGTGTTTGGACCCTGAAAACTCGTGCTTCCCCTCAGATTTAAATCTTCTTTTGAACTTCCGTCACAAACGTCGTTCTATAAACTGACCCTTGACTGTCCGTTAACCATTTGAGTCTCACTGAGGGTTTCTCTCCTCGTTCAGGTGGCGCCAGACTTCTTTGAGTATTTCCGGGCCCTGTACCCGATCCTGCGCTCAGACCCAACCCTGTGGTGCGTTTCAGCCTGGAATGACAACGGCCGTGAAGCCCTGGTGGATCCGGCAAAAGCGGGACTCCTTTACCGGACGGACTTCTTCCCCGGTCTGGGTTGGATGCTGCTCAAAGAGCTCTGGGACGAGCTGGAGCCCAAGTGGCCCGCTGCCTTCTGGGACGACTGGATGCGTCAACCCGAGCAGCGTCGGGAGCGCTCCTGCGTGCGGCCCGAAATCTCGCGGACCATCACATTTGGCCGCAAAGGTGTCAGCTTGGGTCAGTTCTTCGACCAGTACCTCCGCTACATTAAACTCAACACCGAGTTCGTGCCTTTTACTAAACACGACTTGACGTATTTGCTGAAGGACAAGTACAATGACGCATTTATTAAGGAGGTCTATGGAGCTGTGCTGGTGAAGATCGAGGACCTGCAGCAGGGAGGGGCACTGAGGGGAACCGGTCCGTTCAGGGTGCAGTACTCTAGCCGGGACAGCTTCAAAGTCTTTGCCCGGAACCTGGGGGTCATGGATGACCTCAAATCCGGGGTTCCTCGTACTGGTTACAGGGGCGTAGTCAGTTTCCTGCACCGTGGCCGAAGGGTGTTTCTGGCCCCCCCAGAGGGCTGGACGCAGTACGACACCAGCTGGAGCTGAAGGATCCGGACCTGGAGTCCATAGAGGTCTGCGGTGAAGGGGAGCGCCCTCTGAGACCAAAGAACAAGAGACACGACCATGAAGGATGAATACCCAGAAATCAGTGTTTGACAACTTCTGGCAATGTGCCTTCATTTCTGGACTTCTCTTTTTTTTTTTTCTTTTTTTAATTGTAATTTAAAATTAACACTTGAGATTACATTCATTCAGAAGATTTCTGCAGCTGCAGGTGGAATTAGAGCAGAAGATGAGAACAAGAAGCAGAGCTGCAGCCAAAACCATTTAAAAAGTTTTTGTATCCCAAACCAAATAAAGTTGTGACCATATGGAAAAGGCAGTTTAGAAAAGGAAAAAAATAAGTATCATCCTTAAAACGTATTTCTGAGAGTGCATTCACAACAGTCCTGTTCATCCGCTTTAAACGGACCAGAGTTCGTTCACCTGGAAAAACCGGTTCATTTGGGAGGATGTGAATGTGCAATGGGACCAAAGAAGGTAATTCTGGTAAAAACGTAGGTCTCAGTTCACTTCAAGTTAATCAAACGCAGGAAGCAGAAACTACAACGCAGGTCATTGTGGGTAAAGACAGTCTGAACACAAATGCGCGTCTAGTGTAGCACATACATGCTGCCAGTTGTTGCAGTTTGTGTGGTATATTTGCAGTTGCAGTGCAGCGTGAAAGCAAACTCGGACCACCTGACTATTACAACCCCAATCGAACCAAGTCCACTGGACTGTTAGGTGTGAATGCACGCTTAGACTTTTATCTTTTTTTTGTTTGTTTTTCCATGTCTACTTCATTTCATTTCTCAATATACATCCATTTTTCATTTCAGATCTGTAAACAAACTCAGAGCAAAGTTGGGCCATCCAAAAAAAACTTAATAGATTCTGTTTGGAGGGCACCCAGTTATTAAAACAGGGAAGTTAAACCCTTAAAGATCATCCTTGGTGATGTTCATCTGTCACATGATCTGGAAACAGTCTGGATTTGTTAGGCTGAAGTTCAGATTAGCTGAGCTGGCACAACAATGTAATATGGCCATTTCAGGAAGAAAAATGGGTAAAACTCACAAATCTATGACAGAAACCCAAACTGTAAGCTTCAATTATTATTATTTTTTTTTTGGGTTGTAAATTTATGAGTTTGTAAAGTCAAAACTTTTAAATTTGATGTGGCAAATCATTTTAAATGCAGGTTTCCTCTGAGTACCTCTGGGGTTCACCCTATAGTCAGTAAATATGCTTTTTTTTTGGGCTAATTCAGTCTAATCAATCAATCTAATAAGTATGTGTCAGTGAGATATATAAGTGTATTGTTGTAAATTACTGACTTATAAAATAATACATTTTTAAAAGGCAAAAAAGTCTTATTTTGACTGTTTTTTTTAAAAAGAAAAAACTGAAATTCTTCCTCAATGGGAAAATTTCTATGAAAGAACTTTCATAACTATCTCTATGTGTAAAGAAAAAACAAATTCAGACTTAAAGAGCTCACAAATTTACACGAGAAAACAAAAGTTTTACTTGAGAAAATGAGAAATTTTGACTTAAGAAAAAACTCAAAAAGGTGCTTGAAAACTGCAATTCAGAAAAGCTTCAGGTGTTACCCTCTATTCTTCTTTTGTCTGAAGTAAAGGATGCCCAGTTGTTCCAAAATAAAAGATGAGTCATCTGCATATGAACTGATGTGTAGGATGCTGAGTAGGAGCATGTAGAGCTAAAGAAGCAGAGGTCCTCATGCAGATCCTTGTGGAACTCCTCAGCAGAATACATGTTTCCAGTTTGATGGTCCATCCCACATTCCTCCAAGCCTTGATGCATAATTTCTTTCTTTCTTTTTTTTGTCGCAGGTATGAAATCTAAAAAGGGATATTTTCTAACAGTTAAAACAAAGTTAGTGAGGCAAAAAAAAAAAAGTCTTTGGGTTATTATTAGTAAAAACAAAAGAGTTTTATTTACATTTTCTGCATCGTCTCAACTTCATCTGGTTCGTGGTCGTAGGTGGTGAATCATTGACTGATGTCTTTATTGAAAGTCTGCAGGTTTACTGAGGATGAAACTGATGAAGATCTGATGTTCATCATGGTGATGAAGTTTATTGGTGGATGAATGAACTAATGCAGTAGACGGAGATGCTTCATCTGAAGTGTGAAACTGTGAAGGAAAAGCTTTTCAACCATGCTTTTAAATGTCGTTAATGTGAAGTTTTGGCCGACTGGTGGACAGGCAACATCCTGGTCTTGGCCAAGTCGTAATGATCCGACATCCGGACCACGGGTTCGGTCGGTTGATACCTGTTTCTGTCCAGTGATGTAAAAACCACTGCCTGAACTGTTTCTAATTTTAATACAGAAGAAATAAAACCAACTATTTTGATATGTGTGCGCTCAGTGAGAAGTCTCCTCATTCGTGATAATTATGTACACATACCTGTATAGCAGCCACTAGGGGGCGCCAGTGCTATAAGGTCAGTCACAACTCCAGTATTTATGAGGAAATAAAATGAGCTGTCGTCATTTGTAGATACTTAACTTCTTCACTGTAAAGAACTGAAATTATGACTTGGATCTGCGTTGCTTCTGTTTTATGTTACAAATTTATCAACTCCCTTTTTTAGGATTTATTTTACTAATTACAAAGTATATTGTTTTATTTTTTAGTTTTCTGTTAATTTGTGAAATCTAGCTTTGATGGGGGGGGGGTTCAAAAATATTGTCAATTTAGGTGATGAACACAATTCACAGGATAGAAATTCAGCCAAATGAGCATTAAATCTGAGAGCTGTAACCACGATTGAGCCATTTTCCCAACTACATTTAAGGTCTTTGTCACAGACTAACCTGGTTTTGGTTCATCAGAAATCATCCTTCCAGGCAGGAAGACTTCTGGTTTAAAGGTTTTCTAATATTCTACAGTGAGGCCAGGCCAATCACGGTACCCTCTTCTTGGAGGCTCTGATGCACCTTTTCCTCTAGTCAGGAGCACACAGTGCCCATTTATGGGAGAATTTTTTTTGGGAAAACTGGGAACATAAACTTACTTTTATATCAATTAATGCAAGATGACACCCAGTAGGAACATGTAGAATTTAAAAAGTAGAAATCCTTGTACCTCCTCAGAGATAATACAGTTGAAGCCAGGAGTATATATATGTTGTATCAAATGACAATTTATTAACTCAGACTAAACCTTTCCTGTTATAGGTCGGTTAGGATTTACAAAATTAGTTCTGTTTGCTAAATTCCAGAATAATGAGAGCGATTTTTTTTTTTTAATTTATTTTTTTTTTTAATGACTTTCTTCAAAGTCAGAAGGTTACACATGTTAAGATTGCTCTATCTTTAAATAATTTTGGAAAGCTAAGGTGATGATGTCATGGCTTTGGAAGCTTCTGATAGGTTAACTGACAGCTTTTGAGTCCTTGTGTGATATTGTGAGAAAATTACAAGAGATCAGCCAAGAAACCAGGAAGAGAACTGTGGACCTCCACCAGTCTGGTTCATTCTTGGCTCCAGTTTCCAGATGTCTGAAGGTTCCACGTTCATCTGTTCAACATTTTTACTCCAGTGGAGACCATCATGGATCTCAGGAAGAAGACGGTTCTGTGTCCCAGAGATGAACCTGCTTTGATGTGAAATGTTCTTATCAACCCCAGAACAAAAGCTAAACAGCTGCTGAAGATGCTGCTGAAGCTGGTAAGAGAGAGAAACCAGTCCTGGACCCACATGGACTGAAAGACCACTGAGGCAGGAAGAAGATATTACTCCAAAAGAAACAGAAAACAGACAGATTACAGTTTGGAAACAAAGAGCTTCATTGTTGGAGACATGTCCTGTGGTCTGATGAAACTAAAACTGAACTGTTTGGTCATCATGACCATAGCTAAATTTGGAGGAAAAATCCTGAGAACATCATCCAACTTTGAAGTACGGGGGTGGCGTCATCATGCTGTGGGGGCTTTTTCCTGCTTAAATAGATGGAATCGTATGGCAGGTTCTCAAACATCCTCTGATGCACATTCTTGGACACATCATCATTGTTGTTTTCTGGAATCACTGGGTGTTTCAGGTCTCACAACAGACACCCTCATCCAGGCTGCCCGACCTGGGCTGATTAGTCCCCGGTCTGTCTCCAGGAGGCACACTACCGCCCCCACAGCTCTCCCCTCATCAGCCAGAGCCGTCTGGATGCATTCTCAGCAGCCTCTGCGTTGTTATTCATGGCTCTCTGCTGCTTTGTACCTGTTATGCCCAGCGTGCCATAGGCCTTACCCAGAGAGTGGCTGACAAATCCCAGACTGTCAACTTCCACTGGCCTGGATCTGGTCCTCCACCCATTCCTCCAACAGTCCTCCACCAGCTCCTGATACTTTCCCCTCTTCCTCTCCTGTGCCTCCACCATCCTCTCCTCGCAGGGCACCGTCAGCTCCAACAAGACCAGCTGCTTTGTTGCCTCAGAGACAAGTCAGTCTTTCCCTGCTGGTGTGTTACTTAGACGTCTTCTCTTCTGGTCTATTTAACTCTCTGAAGTTGTTCAGACTGAGCTGAGGTCAGGACTTCCCTCTGTGTGGTTCACTTCCTGTTCACAGTTCACTTCTGGTGCTGTATCATCAGCTCATCCTTCCTCAATTGTTATTCCAGTCGTGTTTCCACAGATGCTGTCATGCAGAAGAAAGTACAGTTGGAGTCTAAGCATTTAGGTAAACAAGCATTAACATCAAACACCTCCACCTTGGTCTCATTTGTCCATAGAACATTGTTCCAGAAGTCTTATAAGAACCCCTGAAGGCTCCATAACCCTCTGTATCGTCTGGATATCAACAGAAATGTTATGGTTGTTTAAGGAAAATACAGAGGAAAGGATACTTTCCACAAATATTCTACTTAAGAAATGTATGTTTTGGACAAACCAAGTTAAAAAGAAACATATATTTACTGAGAAAATCTGTAATAGATGTGGAAGACAAAATCCTACATAACTGGGTGGTGTTATCAGATTCAGTTCTCAGTTGGTTCAGATCATGTCTTGAAGGGAGGAGTAGGAGTCCCTCAGGGGCCAGTTCTTAGACCACTGTTATTCAACCTCTGCAGGCATCCTCCAGGTCAGATCACGCAGCACATGACAAGCATGTTGACGACCACAAATGCAGATGACACTCAGATTTACTCTGTCAGCATCTGGAGCAGAGAACAGCTGGATGACATCAAGATTCCTTCAGTTAAATCGCGACAAAACACAAATAATTTTATTTGGTAACAAAATAGAAAGAATAAGAGTTGCTGTCCAGTTTGAATCCAGATGTATGAAGGTAAAACTCCAGAGCGGTGATGACAGTAACGCTCTGCTCATCCAGAGCTCCTGCCAGAGTTCCAACCAGAACCAGGTGAATTGTTCCGAAATCCTTCCACTAGTTACCTACAGAACAGTCTTTAAATAAATCAGTTAATATTATGGACCAAGATACATTACTGATCTTCTTGTAGAACACAAGCAGCCTACCACATCAACTTATGTGGGCTGTACGAGCTTAAGTGGCTTATGATTCTCCTAAAATAAAACTGTACGCTGCTTTTTCACATACAGTGGCCATAAACTACATTCCCTACAATACACGTCTATGTTGTGACCCAACAAGTGGCTAAATTGCAGTGTTTCCATGTTAGAGTTTAATTCAGGTGGTCATTCAACAAGTGTAGATGAGAAATGTCCAATCCCAAAACATCCAAGAAGAGAAAAATTGATGCGGAAGGAACGTGACTTAAAGAAAGGGGGGAAAAGGAAATATGCTTGTTTTTCAAGGAGAAAAAGTGTCTAAGTACGGTCAATTTAGCATCCAAGAAAAACAACACGGGGCAACAACAGGGAGGGAGAAAATAAATGACCCAAGGACAAGTTGGTGGGGCTACCCACCCATGGTGCACCTGTACGTCACAGGTGCGCTGTTGGTAGTTAGCATCAGTAGGTTTCACAATGTGAGATTAAATCTCATGGTTCTAAAACTGGAATCACCCAAATATAAGAAGGTATTTGTTCCCCCAAAAAGGTCTGAAAAATACATGTCGTCCTTTAAACTAAAGCTGTTTGAGGTCAGTTATGGGCCAGGAGAGACTAAACAGTCTTGGACTTCTTTTGAAAACCAGCTGGATGTCATCCATGATTTTTCTGACAAAAAGTCAATTAGTGTAAAAATTCTATGAAAAATACTTTACTAACATTCAAAGGGCAATTCGATGTTGCAGTAGTTGTTAATTGTGTTTTGTTGTGTGTTTTTGTTTGTTGTTTTCAGAACATGATCGGGGATGAGGATGGTGTCCCAGATGGAGAAAAGATCCACTGGCTGTTAGGATCTAGACTTTGGTTGTGGTTTGTGGGGTTTTTTTGGACTTTCATTTGGAAAATCAGAATAAAGGACTTTTAGTTGGACTACCTTTGCTCCCAGGTTTTCTACATTTGGATCGTTTCCACTCTTCTCAGACCTCTGGTGTTGACCTTCACCTGTCGATGGGGAGGATGCCCACTGGCGTGGCCGACCCTCCAACCACCAAGCATATTTTTATCCCTCTCCTCTCTCCGTCCTTCATCCTCTCTGTTCTGTCTCCCTCCTCATGTCTTCCTGTACCCAGTTGTCTATCAGCAGGAGGGTCTCCCCTAGAACTGATCCAGGTCCTGGTCCAGGTTTCTTCCCAAGCCCACTGTTAGGCTTTGCCATGTGCTCGGGCGCAATGATCTGGGTTTCTCAGAATTGTCTATAGACAACTTTGTTGTAAATAGATGTTTATAAATAGAACTAAAATGAATTCTACCTGCCCTGTGATGGACTGGTGACCTGTCCAGGGTGTACCCCTGCCTTTCGCACAAAGTGAGCTGGGATAGGCTCCAGCAGACCCTCGTGACCCTGCACTGGGCATAGCAGGTGTAGATCATGGATGGATGGATTCTATACCCTCCTGGAGGAGGTTCAACAGTGTCATGACCTCTACCACCAGGCTTGGAACGACTGACATGAGCCAGTGGAAGATTATTTTTGAACTTCTGATCCAGACTCCAATATACCAAAGAACAGAGGCAACCTTTACTGTCATTTTGATTTAATTACATATACTACTTAATCTGTGCAGCTAAATCCTTGTTATAATCTTATATTGCACATCTTCCTAGCAGCTCATTGCCCTTCATGACTGAGGAGAACAGTTTGAATAAAGTTTTGTTTTTTTCTTTTTTCTTTTTGGCTCTAGTGGCCTTTAATCATAGTCAGGAGACAGGAAGGTGGAGCAGAGAGAGAATGAGGGAGACACAGCAAAGGGTCACGAGGAGGGAATCAAACTCGTGACCGCTGCAGGAGGATTGAGCCTCGTACACGAGCCTCCTGCTTTAACTGCTAGGCTATGCAGCAGCTCAGTTTGAATAAAGTTAATGTCAAAACTTGAGTTAGTTTGTTTTTTTTGTGTTTGTTATTTACTTCAAAAAGTTTCATATTTGATTGATGGAGTAAAATAGGTTCATTAAAGATGATAAATTAAAAGGATTCATCATATCCTAGCAATAAAGAGACAGTTACAAACTGGCCACCATAATGCTGATGTGGCCGTCAGTAGAAATGAATTTTAAAGTCCCTCTGAACAAAAATGTGACTCTTAAATATAAGATATACAAAAGTTTTGTAAAAATAATCAAAAAATTATGAAATTCTTAAATATATTTTTTTCTAAAGAATTTTTTTAAAACTTATTTTTAAACCAGCATCATAAAAATCAAATATTAATTAATTTTCAAATAATTTTAACCCTTAAAATGCCCAGTTTTTGCCATGATGTAACTCCATTTTACTGTCTGAAAAAACACAATAATTGATTTTGAGTATTCTTAAAACAACTGGATTGTGAAAGATTAGCAGTAACATTTTTTATATGCTTTTTTTGTAATGTCAAAGTTTAAAACTGATGAATTAAAAAGTTCTTGTCATGATACAAATCCACTTTATGATCTAAAAACTAGAATAAATTGTCATTTAAAAAAAAAAATATTTCATGTAAAACTGATTATTTATGGTTTGATTATTGTTGCTTGGTATATGTGAAAGATTAGCAGCAGCATTTATTTATATGTTTTATTAAGGATCAAAATATTGACATGAATGGATTTCAGTAAACATTTTTGTGCGTAGGTCTTTAACGTGAGTATTTTAGTCCATGCTGTTTACAATAGTCTAAAAATTAAAACATTTTTTTTAAACCATGAACAATGGAAAATGCACAATCTTGCATGTATCATCAGTAATATGCTTGAAAAATGATAAAATATGTCATAAATAAAAAGCCAAAAAAACACAGAAATGTGCTGAACCAGAAGTCCACGAGCGCTGATGTTGCACCTTGAGCCTCCAGCAGGGGTCGCTGCGATGCTGAACCTTCACGTGATCTACATTCCGAAGAAGGGAAGCAGGAACGTGGTGTCGAACCCAGACAGACGGAACCGAGCTGCGGGTTTAAGAGGATTACGTCTGATAACTAGATAATCTAATAAAACAGGTAATATTGTAAACTAACTCTTCTGAACTGGTTTGTGACGTCATCCAGCTGCTTTTCTGGTCTCTCGGAGAGTGAAGTTGCTTTGAGGTTGGACAGGTGTCAGGTACGGTTCTGTTCCGAACCAAAACAGAGCACAATGGTAGCTTAACAGGAGACGTATTAGGCGCATTTCATTTGATTGCATTTCTTCTATTTTATTTTGATATCTTCATGAAATTGTAAAAGTTTTTAGTTCGTGTAATTTTCTCATTTCCAGACCACGTGACCCAGAGACTTAAAACCAGAACCATCTTCATTTTCCTGTTCAAACTGTAAAATCACTCATTTCTCAGGATCACATCTTTTTTAACTGAAACTGCAACTTCTTGTTGTAAAATATTAGCTTTACGACAGTTTTCTGGACATAAAATGTAAAATCGCGAATTTCATTTCTTGTGAATTTCTGTCTTAAAATCAAGAACTTTTGGTGACTTGCAAACTTCGTGAAATCACTTTTTTTCATAAAAGCTCATTTTTGTCAAATTTCACAAAACACATCAAATCCCATGTTTGTGTCACTAAAAATCCCAAATTTTACAAAATCCAGTTTTTAAAATAATAAAATAAAACAAACAAAAAACTTTTTCTCATAAAATTGTAACTTTTGTAGAATTTAGAGATTTTTGACGTCAGACTGCCAGTGCTCAGTGGTGGCTCTGGTAGTTGGAGTCTACCTGTGCAGGTAACGTTGATCTGATGTAGTGATGATCTGACTTTGGTTCCCGCAGAGATGTCGTGTTTTGGTGGAGACCCCAACTTCTGCCCTGAGTGTGGGAACGTTCTTCCGCTGCCGGGACTTTCTGACACCGTCCGCTGCCCCCGCTGCACCTTCAGCACCCCCGTCACAGGTATTGTGGCCCCCAACACGAATCAGAACTGAACCAGTTCCAAACCACAAAAACCTGCCCTGCTCGGGAAGAAAACCATTACTGTGAAGTTAGTTTCAGACTGGATATTCAACTGGTTTTACCCTCCCTTGCTGTCAGTAAAATGATGGACAACCTGGATATCTTTGAAGTGTTCTTTTCAGTGACTTCCAAACTGACTCAGGGCTCAAAATCAAATCTGAACTGTTGTACTACAAGAGACAAACAAGAGGTCCTTTATTTTATGTTGAGATTTTCATGTAAAATCAATGTATTGTTTTTAATAGAATAACTAATAATAATAATAATAAATATAATAATTATAATAATAATTTTTTTTTTCTCTTTACTGAGAACTTTTTAAAACTCTCAACCTGTGCCAAATGTGTTGTGCTGAAGTTGTGGATACTGTTAAAATGTGTGAAAATTAAAATTTAAGAATTCACCTTTATTTAAATCCAAAATTATGTAGACAGTTATTAATATAAAGTAGAGGAAGCCCTCAAATGCAGTGAATGGAGGCATCTATTTGTACCCTTTAATACATTCAGCTTTGATTGCGAAGTCGCTGAATTACATTCTTTGGAAGTTTTGGGAAAAATAACCTCAACATTCTTCTCCAGCTGTTGACTATCCAACCTGAAACCAACTTCACAGGCGTTGACCTGGTGTTCGAGAGCTGCTAGATCTCAGCTGTGCCCCGCCTCCTCTGCTGCTGATTGACTGGCACTGATTTGACACTCATCTTAGAATTAAACAGCAAAAAGAAAAGACGGAAGAGACGAAGGACAGTTTCAAACTGGAGATGGTTTTAGAAATGATAGAAGAAAAGAAAAATATAACTGAGAAAAATGATATTTTCGTTCCAGATTTTGAGAATGTTTTGAGATCACGTGGTAGACATTAATCTCATCATTAAATGTTCCGTACAAAGACCTTTTTAAGGAGTCATAATTATTCGTGCAGTTTTAGGAAACTAGTCCAGCGATGTAGAAATGCAGTTCAAATGCTGAAACAGTTTGTTTTTCTTTGTGATGAGCGCTTCAACTTACTCAGACTTGCCATCTTACCGTTACCATGGTAACCCAGCTGTTCCTCCGAGAACAGCGTGATGTTCAGAGTGTCACTGAAACTCGGCAGCGTGAGATGTTGATGGTTTCAGTAGAGACGTTATCATGATGACATCTTCGTGACTTCTGACCACCTCTCTGTGATCCAGAGTTCTGCAGTCAGAAGATCGAGTCCACCGTGGTCTTCAACCCTGAACAGCAGACTTCAGTGACTCTGGAGGACGAGGACTCGGAGCTGAACGGGCCTGTGGTAAGTCTGGATTAAAACTGGCCCAAGGCTGGATCGAGACTGGATTAAGACCGGTTTGAGTCTAATTAAAAACCAGTGTAAGACCAGTCTGAAACTGGTCCAAGACTAGTTAAAGACTAGGGGCCAGTCTAGTCTAGTTAAAGACCAGTATAAGACCGGCCTGAAATTGGTTAAAAACTAGCTTAAGACTGGTCCAAGACTAGTGAAAGACTAGTTTAAAAAATTCAAGACTGGTTCTAGAGACAAGGTTGAGACAGATTTGATAAACCAGTTCAAGATGACTTAAAGTCTAAAGACCAGACCAAGACTAGTTGAAGACTGGTAGACTGAAGACAAGTTCAAGACCAGAGCACCTGCTGATATATTCACCACGATGCTAACATGGGATGTTGCTAGCATGATATGGCATGTAAGTTCATGCCATATCATGCTAGCATGAACTAACACATGAACTTTTCATGATGATAACACATCATAAGCACATGCTAATGAGCACATGTAAAGCTAAACAGCTAATGCAAAAATGTTGCCAAAATATCATGCTAACACATCATGTAGTTCTAATATGTGATGCTAATATGTAACAACAACATGTTTTTAGTTTGCTTATATAACATGCTAGCATGTACACTTGCACTTTCTAGCATGTGTTGCTAACATGTGGCTACTATGTTTTGCTTATGCTAACATTTAATGCCAGCATGCAATGCTGGCACGTAAATGTAGCATGCATAAAGCTAGCACACTTTGACATGTTAGCCCTATATAGATATTTTAATTTTTTACCAACATATGCTAATATCTCATGTTTTTAGCACATAATGTTAACGTGTAAAGCTAACATTTGTTGCCAACAGAAAATGCTAATATTTGATGGAAACGTGTATTCGTAACTGATACTAAATTGTGAAGCCAACATAGCGCAATCATGCTAACATCAGGCATTTATTATGTGATGCTAACACATTAGTGGCTAATACATGCCATCATGGGATGCTAACATTTATTGCTAGTGTGATGCTAACAACATAAGTGGCTAATACATGATAACATGCGGTGCTAACATTTATTGCTGGTTGTTTTTTGTTTTTTTTTGCTAGTGTGATGCGAACACATTAGTGGCTAATACATGCCATCATGTGATGCTAACATTTATTGCTAGTGTGATGCAAACACATTAGTGGCTAATACATGCTAACATGTGGTGCTATCATTTATCACTAGACTTTGTTGACAGTGTGATGCTAATATGTATCGTTGACTCCACTGCCTCTTGCAGGTGGACAGGCGCTGCACCCGCTGCGGTAAAGAAGGGATGGTGTACCACACCAGGCAGATGAGGTCAGCAGATGAAGGACAGACTGTCTTCTTCACGTGTGTCCACTGCAGGTGAATAAACGTCAAACATGAATACTATCCTTTGGTTCCATGCCGCTGGAAGGTTTCTGACAGTTTCATCTATTTAATTTTTTTATTTTTTTTCTCTAGGTTTCAAGAGAAGGAGGACTCCTGAGACTCTTCACACTGTTTCCAAACTTGTTCCGACACGACTGCATTCAACCAGAAATCCTGCTGGAAGTCGCATAAAATCAAGACGACTGGATTTCGTACTCATTATTTATTTATTCTTTTTTAACATTTAGATTCAGAAGGAATGGCAAAAGAAAGGAGAAATAAAAAGTACCGGGATTCAGCCGCAGGACTGATGGATGAGATCGTCCTGTACTTGAACTGATGTTTGATTTAAGTCGTTGATTTACGACTCTTTATTCGGTAGGAGAAATGCTCCTTTTGTACCCCGTCGTAGCGTCCTCTCTGGTCTGAAGTGTGATGAACCAGCGTTTCCTCTTCAGTTCATCAACTTTTCTGCAAACATGTTGTTGTCACTGGAACCAAGTTGCTGTTTTGTTCATATTTTCTGAATCCAGTGAAGACAAATAAAGGTTCCCACCCTTTAGTCCCCTTTTGTCAACTTGGACGGAGCTCGTGGAGGACGCGGGGACAAAAATCACGTTCAGCTGTTGGAATCCAGATGTGGTTTCAAGTTCGTGGGGCCTCTTTCTGGTTATTTTGGGGGCCCCAGTGAGTGAAGGTTCAGTGATGGAGTTTAAACGCTGAGATCTGTGAATCTAAAGTGTAATTTACACAAAAATATAACTCAACATTTGACTTTAGAAACTTAAACTGGAATAAACAGAATATTCTGACTATGAAAATGTTTTTTTCCCTTTTGTTTTTACAGCATGCAGGGATATTGCTACAGTTAAGATTACTATTCTGAAATCGAGTCAAATGATCTTTTATTATCTTAAATGAAAATAGGGTATCACCATGGTTACTGTTAAAGGGCCACATCATCACCATGGTTACTGTTAAAGGGTTGGTTATTCTTTATTTTTTCTCAACAAGCTGTGTTGCTGGATTTCCTGCTAGTTCCTGGAACTGATACTTTTAGAAAACTTTTTTTGTCATGAAATCTCAAATAGAAGCTTTTGTATTAAAAATCACACATTTTTCTAATCCAAAACAAACTGACTTTTTTTTTGGTAAAAAAATCTAGTTTTGTTGTACGTTTTGTAATGTCACATCTGAAAATCTTTGTACTAAAAGCACTTTTTTCTTGCAAAGTTACAAATAATTAAAATTATTTTTACAAAAAATGGAAAAGAATTTTTCAACAACCAACATTTTTTTGTCATACAATCACAAATGTCACAAAATTGTGGGTTGTTTTTAACTTAAAATTTTTTTTTTTTTGGAAAAGAACAACGTTTTGCAATATTGTGATGTAAAAATACAGTAACAAATTTCAACTTTGTGCTAAAATCAAAAATTTTCTTTGTCAAAAGGTTAATTTTTTTAAAATTAAAATCTTCAATCATTTCCTATATCCTGATTTTCTGACATCAACCAGCTGTTCTCCACCTGAGTTATTCCACCTTAAAGCAGCTGTTCTCCACCTCAGTTATTCCACCTTAAAGCAGCTGCTCTCCACCTCAGTTATT
>JBAMYA010106323.1:0-19826 GCA_037176975.1 Arrhamphus sclerolepis | reverse complement strand
GTAATGAATCCAGAATGTATGACATTTCATGTTTTTTAATTGCATTACAGGAAATAAAGAACTTTGTCACAATATTCTAATTTTCTGAGACAGTCCTGTTATTTGTAAGTTTGTCCTCTTAGCAAGCTAGTCCAAAGGCTGGAAAAGCAGACGTACGTCTGACTTTTGCATCTATAAATATATGTTGGCCCAGTCAGTCTGCATAGTGAAAAGATTTTCCATACATGCAAGAATTTGTTTATTGATGCAATGTTATTTAATGAATTTTTTTTTTCCTTCCTCATTAAGTAAAATTTCAAAGAGACAAGCAAAGATTGACAAATCACACAAACAGAGAAGGATTCATCACAATTTGACTTCCTCAGATGCGTTTATGTGGGTCTGGAGCTGAAAGACAAAGATTACAATTTTAAAATGTGCATGAAACATCCACTTATTCATTTTTCAATATCTTTTTAAAATGAAAATGTTAGCAGAGTATGGGTGTTCAAGTATTAGACAATGGAAGGAAAGTGTCCTACCAATCATCATGTAGCTTATGATTTTAAACCCCAAAACTCTCCTCCATGGTCCTGGTTTCATCCTGAGCAGCTGAAAAAAAGATCATATGGCAAACTGAAATTAAGAAAAAAAAACTACCTTTAAGTTAATAAAAATAAATAACTAGCACCAACTACAGTTTACCAACCTGGATCCAAACCTTCTGCCAAGTCTACATTGGTGTCCTCTGCCTTCCAGTTTTTCTCCATCACTGCATTCACAACCACCCCTTCACACTCGAGGTCAACGGCATACTGGGGAACTCCAATCTCTGGGTGTTCCTCCATGTTTAACACTGTCACTGTATGGAGTTTGTCAACCAGCAAGTTGTAGAAATCATCATAAACCTCATCGTCCCAGGAGCCCTTAGACTCATCAAATCCATTCAGCCGGCACAGAAAGGCCTGAGGAGTCGTCTCCAGCAGACTCTGAGGCAAAGGTCTCACATTGCTGATGTCAACCTCAGACTCATTTCCATAGTCAATAAACAGAACCTTGATGGTTTCATCCATTTTCTGAATCACTTGAGCTCTGTACCATTGGTTGTCACTGGAAAACAGAGCGAGGCATGGACTGCCCGGACCAAGAGTCTGGGGAAACATCTCGTCCTCCTGGGCCTGTCCAGCCTCCTGAGTGAGCTGAGACACTTTGTGTAGATCATCCGTGTTGGCAAACTGACACCAGAAAAAGCCTGGTTCTGCAATACAAGACGCATACACCAGCTCCGTTTTATTTATGGATATCATTGGTTCCTTGAACATGCAAGTACTCACATTCTTTTTAGAAATGCAAGAATGTGTCATGTTGGACGTGTCTCGACTGGCCTGGAGTGAATCCTCCTGTTTTCCCATTTCAGGGCTACGCGCTGCAGCACATTCTTCTGGAGCAGGTTTCCAGTATTTCTGCATTGCTGCATTTAGTACTACTCCTTCCGATTGAATTTCCACATAATACTGAGGAAATGCAATCTCTGAATGGCTTTCTGTGTTGAAAACTGTCAGTTTGAGTGGTTTATCAACCAGCAAGTTGTAGAAATGATCATAAACCTCATCGTCCCAGGAGCCCTTAGACTTATCATATCCATTCAGCTGGCACAGGAAGGCCTGAGGAGGCGTCCCCTGCAGACTCTGAGTTAAACGTCTCACATTGTTGATATTAACCTCAGATTCATTTCCATAGTCAATGAACAGAACGTGGAGGGTTTCGTCAGCTCTACTAATCACTTGAGCTCTGTACCACTGATTGTCACTGGAAAATAGAGCGAGGCATGGACTGCCCGGACCAAGAGTCTGGGGAAACATCTCGTCTTGTTGTGCCTGTCCAGCCTCCTGAGCGAGATGAGACACTTTGTGTAGATCGTCTGTGTTGGCAAACTGACACCAGAAATAACCTGGTTCTAAAATACACGATGCATACGCCAGCTCTGTTTCACTTTTGGAAATATCTTGCTTCCTGTATGTGAAAGGACTCATGTTCTCACCAGATGCGTTTATAAGTCTTATGTTGTCTTCACTGGGTACACCATAAGGCAAAGTTTCTAGTTGTGCAACTCCACTGCCAGAATATTCTCCTAAAAATGGTTTCCAGTGTTTGCGCATCAAGTCATTAATGACTACATTGTCACACTCAATTTTCACATTATATTGAAGAACTTCTCTCTCTGATTCGATCTCTTTATTGAAGACTGTCACTTTGAGAAGCTTATCAACAATGACGTGGTAGAACTCATCATAAACGTTGTCCTCCCAGGAGCCACTGGACTCTTTAAAGTCATTCAAACGGCACAAGAATGCCTGAGGTGTCATCGTCAGTAAACTCAGAGGCACTGATTTCACTGCATTGATGTCAATTTCAGACTCGTTTCCATAGTCAACAAACAGAACATGGAGTGCATCGTCAGATTTTTTAATAACCTGAGCTCTGTACCACTGGTTGTCACTGGAAAACAGAGCGAGGCATGGAGTACCAGGTTCTAGCATTTCAGGGGAAACTCCATCCTCTTGCGTCTGTCCTGCCTCCTGAGCAAGCTTTGACACCACGTTGAGGTCTGTGGTGTTGGCGTACTGACACCAGAAGTAATGTGGTCCAACAATACAGGAAGCAAACACTTCCTCAGTCGTGTTTGGAGAAATATTCGGCCATGTGTATTTGTAGCTGCTCACATTTCCCTCTGGGCAATGTGAAGGGGAAAGCCGAGTCATTTCTAAGTGGGAACTTTCAATGGAAGTCTCTGGCTCACTTTCTTGGTTCTCAAAAATAACATCCAAAGTTGGTTTTGCTGCTCCGTTGATGATCTTAGCTTGCTCAGTTTCTGATGTAGACGTATGATGCGGAGGACTCATTCCTCTACCACTTTTGACTTTATTCTGCTCCACTGTCATCATCATTACATTGGGATCTTGGTTTGAGCAGTCTTTGTTTGTTGGAGCAGCCATGTTTGAGCTTTTGGAATGGTGCTGCTCAGGTTGCTCAATACCACCAGTGTTTTCGACTTTCACTTTGGTAATTCTTTGTCTGACTAATGCATTTACATTTAGGGATCCATCAAAGAGTTCAACAATTAGCTTCCCGTTTTCCCCTTTAGCTACAACTGAAATCGTAAAACTGTGCCCGACTGCTTGGTCTGAAAACCACTGGTTGACTACCTGTGGTATCTCTGAAGGGACATTGAAGAGTCCAAGTAAAACTGCCTGCACAGGAGCAGACTTGACGATACCCGCTTCAGAAGGAAAGGGGCAAACATCGGTTTCACGCACAACAAGGGTGTCTCCATAGTCTACAAAATACACTTTAAATTGTGGGGACATTTCTACTATTTGACCTCTGTACCACTGATTATCAGTGTACCTAGCCAAGCAAGCACCTTTGAGTCCGAGTGGACAATCTGAGCTTCGAGGCCGGCCAAGCAGTTCTGCAACATCTTTTCTTATTTTTTCAACCGCATGCAAATTCCTGCAAAGTTGGCAGTAGAAGTGCCTGACATTCTCTGAAGAGGTTACCAACACCTTTTCTTTCCCACCGACATTAATATTGCAGACGGGATTGTTGTAAGCATCTGCTGACACCTGTGGAGGAACATGTAACTGACCTTCAAACTGTGCATGTTTGCACTGACTCAGAAGCTTGCATGCGCTCTCAGATGCTGATTCAATATTTACCAAGTTAAGTGGCATGCCTTCATCGTCATATGTTACACCTTTTATGATGCATTTCAGAGCACTAGATTCCACAAATCTCTGAAATTCAGTTACTTCAGCATCAGTCTGAGCGGTGGCAGCGAAATCGGTGGGATTTAATAAGCAACACTGAAAAGCCTGCGCATTCAGCTTGAGGAACGTTGGATCAATTGGGTGAATATCTCGCAAAGGGATCTTTCCAGTTTGACCATAGTCTATAAACCTCACATCTACAACAGGGCAGTCGTGACTTGTGATAATTCTTGCTCTATACCACATGCCGTTCTCTGGGTTACGAACGACACAGATGGAGTCAACCAGTGGCTGAGACTGGGCAGAAGCATAGTGGTTTTGGAGCTCTTCCATAAGACTGATGAGAGAGTCACTACTCTCTGTTGTTTGACACCAGAACTTCTGTGGATTTTCAATGCAAGATACTTTTACACCGACGCTCTTACTGACAAACACATCGTCACCATGAGCTTTTTCCACCTCAGACAGGAAAGCTGCTGAAAAATGCCTGTTGTTGTCAAGTAGAGGGTGAGGAGCTTCAGATATTGGTTTTATATAAATGTCACCTGTTCCTCCATTGGCCACTTGGCTTCTTGTGCTTGGCCAGGTTTCTTCTAGTGAAGGATTTGTATTGGTTTGATAATGCAGATCCATAAACCGCTTGCTTCCAAGTGACATGGGAAACGATGAGGGTTCATTTTGGACATTTAAAACTTGTTCAGGCTGAGAAGATGGAATAAATCCTGCCCTTTCTATAAAAATGTTGTTGATGCACAAGCCATCAGCTGCATGGAGTGTCACAAGGTAGAAATCTTGGAGTTTATTGTACAAGTCAAATTTTGCCATCACCTTCTGATCGAGGAGCAGTGATTTCAAGTAATCTGCCTCATCTGCAGTCCACTCCCTGATTTGTTTTATTCCGCTCATAGAGCAGAGATACGTCACAACTGGCATTCTCAGAAATTTTCCAAGCAGCGGTTTCACATCTCCAACATTTACCGATTCAACTTTTCCTTCATCCACATGGAAGACCTTTACAGTGGGCTCGCTGGTCACGATGCTTTGCTTGAGTAAAGAGCGATACCATCTGCCATCTTTCCCTCTGGTGGCACAAGGATCCCCACAGCTCTGTGGTTGGGTCTCTTCAAAATCAGAGTTTTCTTCATAATGTTGGTGAATCTGTTCAGACAGCACCTTCATTGTTTTGGAAAAAATTAGGAGCTTACAGAAGATATTCTGTGGATCAGTTACCTCCGTGACGTAAACCTTTTCAAAAGTGTCAGTTGAGAGCTCAGGGTAAAAATATTGGTCATGTTTGCTGAGTTGATAACTAACATCCAGATTCAGTTCCTGAGTTAAACCAAAAACCTCGGAGGACTCTCCTTTTGCTTTATGTAGAAAATTCTGTACAAATGTTTTAAATTTATCCACACTGACCTTCTTTGCAGCTCTGAGCATACACATATGTTTGGAAATAATTGGTATTTCCAGTAGAATAATCCTGTCTGGCATCAGTACGTGGTGAACCAACCCCTTAAACTTCTTGCCAGGCAGACACCTTAAAAACTTTGAGATTTTTTCAGGCCACTCTTTCTCAAGGAAGATGACACTAGAAAGTATGCAAGATTCAGTTTCAGGGGGGAGGAGAAAACTTTCACACTGGCCCCAAGCTAAAGCTTCTCTTGTGGCGATATGAGGCTGGCCTTGGTCGATTAGAAAAAGATTATAATTTTCACTTTGATTTGAGACTATTCTAGCTCGGTGCCAGGTGTCAGTGATGGAAACCAAACAGAGCTCTCCCGGTTTTCCATCAGATTCATTAAACTTTCTCTGGGGACTCTGAATTTCCTCCCTCATCTTCTCGTAAACATGCTTCCTTTCATCGTCTAAGTTGACACAT
Organism: Arrhamphus sclerolepis; assembly: GCA_037176975.1. NCBI lineage: Eukaryota > Metazoa > Chordata > Actinopteri > Beloniformes > Hemiramphidae > Arrhamphus > Arrhamphus sclerolepis. Next base: position 14,198 of record JBAMYA010106323.1, on the reverse strand, counting down.
AATTCCACGAGGCCAAAATCGGGATTCAGATTTGCCCTCGTGATGAGGACAGGTACTTCTGATCCAGGAGTTGGAAGCCCAGGTATTGAACACATTGTTAAGTTCACAGCGCAAACAAATCTGCAAAATAAGGAAATATTCAATTAGAAAACTGTTGAACAAAAATTACTCATACTTCATATTGATTTCCTGGATTTCAGTATCAAAAGAAAAAAATAAAGTACCTCCGGATGCCATTGGATAGGCATGCAACCAATCAGAGAGATGAAACGTGACGGAAGCCTTGTACAAACCGAGGTAGTATCAACAAAAGACATCTAAAGTGGCAGTGGAACGCCAACAACAGTAGAGCGCCGGACCGTGATGTGAGATGTCCCAGCATGCAACATTCTAGAATGTAACAACGCCATATTGGCAGTAAAGCTGAAGCGGCCGTTTCTGTGCGGGTAAACTGTAATAACGATGACCGACAGCTGTTGTGCAGCGGGACACCAGAATATTAGAAAAAGAGGAACAGCTGTGCAGCTGCAGTGGACTCCAACATCCTTTCTGACCGCTACCCACGCCTTCAGCTGAGGGTCATCTAGTCTTTGTGAATGACTAACCTGAAAATGTTTAGGCACCACTTCACGCATAAAATAAAATGATGAGGTGGCACCTAAACATTTTCATTCACACAGTAAAGAGACAGTCTCGTTTATCTGACGGAAATCCAGGATTGTTTCAAATTAACATGAAGATTACATTAGCCTACACTTGTTGTGCCTTTCTTTAGCGCTTTTGTTAATTAAATGAATGATGTGCCACTTACCCTTCCAGTAACAATAAAATAATCGTTTGCTGAAAGATTCCAAAGCTGAATATTGTTCACAAATCAAGAGCACACCATCCATTTATCCCCTCAGAGGCTTTTGTATTTTTTTTAAGGGAATCCCTGGAGTATGACAAAGAATGCTGATTAAGTAGTTGTATAAGTCAGGATATTGAAGGTCTGGCAGATTTGTTGCAGTTTCAGTGCTTTCAAAAGGTTTACCTGGAGTATTGTTAGGGTCAGTAACATTGAGTCTTTCCATTTTAGCGACATAGTTTTCAATATTTTTGGACTGAAATGCAGAGTAAACTTGGACACTCTGAAATTCATAATTATGCCGTGACTTTTGACTTGCACGAGTGCTTTTCTTTCCTGCCACAATGGCGCTGTAAGCACAACAGGTCATGTGGGGTCCGGAGCTCTGTACATCGCCTCCGTTCCCTAACTCAGTAAGCCGTCTGGGAATTTCTGGTGACGTTTACGTTTACATGTACATATCAGCAGGATGCAGAAGACAGTAGAGGGAAACACATATGTTAGCTTGCTTGTACTTTCAACAGCTCTCTGTCAACATCACAATCGAATTGGGTAAATTCAGAGATTAAACAACTTCTAACTCTTTGGGCACAGCATGAAAATAGTTGGTACTTATCAAATACATATACTGTGCAACCAGAATGACTTTTATTGCTTTGTCCTCCTTTGTTGTTTTGATGTACTGGCATCAGAATGTACATCATGTGTCACATTTCATTTCATGCATCTGCATGACAACATCGAGCCACACCTTTGCTTCTGGAATTCTGGTTTTGTAAATCCCCACTTTTCTTTCTTGCTTTGGCCACGATGTTTAAGCCACCAGCCATATATGCATACATATATATACACACACGTATATGTATGTATGTATGTATGTAGATACACACACACACACACACACACACACACACACACACATACACACACACATAAAGCTTGGTTTGATTTGAATGTGAGAGTGATACTAGACCCATGTCACAACAGAGAATTTTTGCAGGTCAGTAAGGTGTGAAAGGCTAAGCTAAATAGCTTCCAGATAGAAAAACAAAAAAACAAGTACTCTTAACCTTTAAATCAGATCCTTAAGCTTAGAACTATTAGAACAGCATTTTTCAAGTGCTTGCCATTTATTTATTTAACTTAGAGCATTTACAAATATACATGGCTTTGTTTGGAGAATTATGTTAATTTATCCTAATCTAAAAAGAAACTCATTAGCAGAAAGGACCCTTGTTGTTTTGTAGGTGTAATTCATGAGCATGAGCTGCACAGCAAAGAAAACGATAGGTCATGCCAACTTTCAGATTCAAGTTTTAACCCAAACGTATTCAACATGTCCTGTTAAGTTCTGAAATACATGATGTTGGACAAAAAACAGAAAGAAAAAAATGAATGAGTTGGACTTTGGTGTTGGAGTTAACATCATAACAAACCTGGAAGGATAGCCGACTTCCAAGAAGAAACATGGTCAGACAAAAAAAAAAAAAAAAAAAAGATCATGGCTGAATAGAATTTAAATATCTGGTTAAATCTAATTCTAAAGAAATTCAACAGTAGGACAATAAGAACGTTTCCACATGCGTTCACTCAAAACTCACTGTATGAAACAGCTGTGTGGCCTGAATAAAAAAGGGAAAAAGAATCAGAGAAAATAATCTGGAAGAAAAGGCTTCATTTTGCTGAGGAGGGATAAAGACTGGACTGTGGAGCAACGGATAAAAGGATTAAAGGTCATGGTGATGACTTCCATCTGTTACACCGCACTGTTCAAGCCTGTGGGGGCAGTATTGTGATCTGGGGTTGCTTCAGTTGGGCAGGTCTAAGTTCAAAAAGCCATGTTGCTACAAAATGAGATCAGCTTACTATGCAAACACAGTGATGACTGGGTTCTCCACTGTACCCGTACTTTTTATTCACGCATAGTGAAGCTATTAAAAACATTCCAAAATTTGTCATTTTTAAAAAAAAAAAACGTGTTCCCACTGCAGAACATCTATTTGAAACAATGAATTACTAAAATCTTTATCGCAAAGACAAAAAAACAACAAAACAAAAACAAAAACCCTTCAATCACATGATGAATTGAAGGTTATATTTTGGGCTACACCCACTTTAGTGTTACCTGACCAGACTTTCAACTCAAACTGTAAACATGAAAGACGGAAGCATGGTCTACGGTTTTTCAGATGTCTGCAAGTCGTTACTGCTATACGAAATTCTGCAAAGGCCTCACCTGTTCACATTCCATTCCAAGCTCTTCTCAAGACACAAAAGCAATTATCCTCACCAGCTCAGCCTCACCTTAAACCATTCATTGCATATAACGCCATCAAAAAGTCTCATAAAACATCAGCATAGCGATATTGTTGTGAAATTCATTGACTTGCATTTCTAAAATCTTACTGCATTCCACGTCACAAGAAAGATATCAGGCATAAAGCCCATTATGGTAAGTGGTTAATGCTACAATCTGCAAGGCAGAATGTTAAATTTTATATTAGTTTTCACTGATGTGAAACAAAGATGTGTCATTATGAAGAAAAAAACATCTCAATTTTTTTGGAATATGAATATCACCTCAGTTGTGTTTCGGTGTTTAAGAGCATTTTATGTGGTGTGAAATTACTAATTCATAACCACAAGTTAATATTTTGTTGCCTAAAATGAGAATTTAGTAGCTTCAAATTATTATTGCATGGCCACAAGTTAATATTTTTGTAGCCTCTAAACAGTAATATGGGGCCACGCATTGACTGTTTTTATGTGTCTACTGCACATGAATGCGTAGACCCAGGCATGACATCTGAAAAAAATAAAATTAGAAATTATGGATCCAAATTAAAATTTGAAATTGGTAAATGGTGGCCACAAAATAGCATTTTGAAACCACAAAATACTATTTTGAGGCCACAATATGCTAATTTGAGGCCCTAAAATATTATACCGATGAAATAGTAATTTGAGGTCACAATGTATTAACAGGGGGAAAAATGGCCACAATTTATAATTTTATTTGCAGATGTCATGTCATGTCTGGGGCCCCACAGATTTGTTTTGCCTACAAGTGTGTAAAGGTTTTCAGGTTCCACCACAAACCTTTCGTCAGTTTTGCCGTTTTCTCACCGTGTTTGTTGCTTGTCATGTTGTTCCTCCACTCTGTGAAACCAACTGGGAGCTGTGAGGCTGCAGGTGTGAACTGCAGGTATGGGCGGGGACTACTCACGTGACTTTTTAAAGGTTTCGGTTGGACACAAACATTCCTCTGAGTCGGCGCCATTTTAGTGATTTAAAAAAAAGAAACGTCATGACGTCCATTTAACTTTTTTTTTTTTATTTACTCGGAAATTATCTGTCAGAAATTTTTAATTACACAATTTACATGATCGGTTTCGATAGTAACCAAAAAAATAAAAAATAAACAAATGAATAAATTAGAACTTTAGACATTTAACGATTGACGGGGGCGCGCACGCAGCCCAAACGCGTAGTTTGTCCTGACTTCCGTGTTTGGAAGCGCGTTCACGGGTTTCACTGGCAGAAATGCAGAGAGAAACTGGGGATCTGGGCATGGGCTCCTAAATGGTGCACACGGGTAGGAAAACACTGCATAAAATATTTACTAATGTACAGATAGTTTTGTAATTGAGGGTTAATAACACCAGTATTAATTGACGACGTTTTTTTTTACCTCCATGTTGTGAAGTACCACCTGTTGTTACTGAACCTCCTGCTTCAGGTTGTGGTTTCCTGGCTTCAAGACAAAAGTCTAATAATGTAAATATATATCGTATCCGATATCTGTTAGCTGTAATTTTTCCCTCTTAAAGAAGCAGTCAGCCTCGTTTCAACAGTGTCCCTGTTCACATATACAGGAACTTGGGACAGTTTTGTGTTTTGTTTCACAAACAGTTGTAAACACATACGAAAACCCTCTTGAAAATGTTTTGCTCGGAAAGCCATTAAACGAGCCTTTAAGCTCAAGTGAAGTTCAGTTGCACTAAAAGAACACGTGTTTTGTTTGCAGGACAGATGATTCAGGATGAATGAATGAATTAACAGGCATAAATCAGCCTGGCAGTTGGAAGTGTAACAACAACACAGATGTGGTTGAAATCTCCAGAGATTGTATTGAGGCGTTGTGGTTAAGCTTTTCACAGGATATGCAGGTCAAACGCTCTTTTAGATAACATGCTTCAACATTTACAGCCATTATTTCAATATCCAGGGTGCAGAGATGCTCTTTCACAGTAGCTACGAAGTCCCATCAGGTGCAGAAATGCCAGAAACTGTTTTAGACTTTTAGAAGATATTTGAACTTGTACGAGGATAGGCTTGGTTTAGAAGTCATAAAACACTGAGGCTGCTTTGCTTTTCATATATAGTTGAAACCAGAGGTTTGCACACACTGTATAAAAATACCTTTTTTATTCATTGTCTGATATTAAATCAGAATAAACTTTTCCTGTTTTAGGTCATTTAGGGTCACCAAAATTATTTCTATTTGTAAGAAGAGAGGAAAATAAGAGACAATATTTTTCGGGAAATTTCATATTACTTTATTCAAAGTCAGAGGTTACTCTAAGATTACTATGCCTTTAAACAACTTGAGAAAGCCCAGATGATGATGTCATGGCTTTGGAAGCTTCTGACAGGTTAATTGGAGGCTCATCTGTTGACGTGCCATTTTTGGACCTCTACCAGTCTGGTTTATGAATGTGCACCATTGTAGATCTCAGTTAGGGGAGGGTTCTGTGTCCCAGAGATGAACCTGCTTTGATGTGAAATGTCCACAGTGAAACCAGTCCTGGACCCACTCAGCCAGGAAGAAGACATTACTTCAAAAAACAAAACAAAAAAAACATTAAAAAGCCAGGGAATAGTTTATAAAAGCACACAGGGACAAAGACCTTGATTTTTGGAGACTTGTATTGTGGTCTGATGAAACTGAAACTGAACAGTTTGACCATTATGATCATAGTTACATTTGGATGAAAAACCTTGAGAACACCGTCCTAGCTGTGAAGCACGGGGGTGGCGGCATCATGATGAGGGAGTGTTTTGCTGCAGGAGGGTCTGATGCACTTCCCTAAATAGATGACATCATGAGGAAAGAACATGATGCAGAAATACTGAAGCAACATCTCAAGACTTCAACCAGGAAGTTAAAGTTTGAACATAAAGAGGTCATCCAAATGGACAATGACTCTAACATAAGACCAAATTATGGCCTTTTTCCATGAGTACCTACTCGGCTTGACTCTACCCTGCTTTAAGGGTTTTCCACTAGGTCATAGTACCGGCTTGTACCTCCTTTTTATGCACCTACTTGGCCGAGGGTCTAACTGAAAATGCAGTGTCCCCCGGTTGCAGGTCACTGATTGGCCAGAAAGTGACATCACTGATGAGCGACTCCTTCAAACTTAACACTTGGCAACAGCGACTGCAATTTACTTTACCTTATAACTTTATTTTTTCAACTAAACTTTGATACAACTAAAAATGGCAAGCAAGCTCTGTCAGGAGGAATGGACCAAAAATCTAAAATCTAAAAATATTGACAGAACTTCAGGAAAGAAACCCAAAACGTTTCACTCAGGTCACAGTTTATTATATCAACTACTAAGGAAATTAATGTAGACTTCCGACTTTGAAGAAAGTCATTGAAAAAGATCTATTATTCTGGTATTTAGCAAATGGAAATAATTTTGATGATCCTGACTGATGTGATGATCTAATGTCACACAGGGAGAAAAAAGATTGTTTTTTTTTTTCATACAGTTCATGTAAAGTTCTGGCCTCTCTTGCTTTCTTTTATCGCTCTGTCTGCAGTCTCTCTCAGTTTGCATAGTCAAATCAAAGTCTTATGATGCGATAAAACTGACTCGGGTCTCCTTGGGTCTGTTTCTAGTGACTTCTTTCAGAATGAGTAAGAGGAAAGGCCTAATGATCAACGATGCGACAAGTTTGAAGAGTCGCAGGGTGGCAGCTGCAGGTGCTGAAAATGCACCCGACGGTGCAAACTGTCAGGCACCGCCATCTAACAGCTGCACTCGCCCTCCTACGGTGAGTATCCTTTTGCACATAAATCGCCCCAAATAAAACACGGGCGCTGTGCTTCTGGGCGGCTCGGTAACAGCTGAATCTTTATTTTCTGCTTGTGTCTGCAGGGAGACATTGGCCTCATTGAAAGCATCACTCTGAAGAACTTCATGTGTCACCGCTCTTTAGGTCCCTTCCACTTTGGGCCCAATGTGAATTTCATCGTTGGCAACAATGGAAGTAAGAGTTGTGATTTCCTATTTTTGATTTTAGCCTGTGTGTTTATAGTTATAGTCTAGTGAAAATCCACATTAGTTTTTTTTTTTGTTTTTTTTTACAGAAAGTGTTTCAAAAGTTTTTAACGGTGAAGATCATCAGGAAGGGGAGTAGTGAAGGTCAAGAGGTTAAAAAAGTAAAACGAACATCCAACCAGAAGTTCTGGATTTATTTTAAAGATATAGATTAACTGGCAAGTCATGCACGCAGATGTGGAACCTAATTTACTTTGTTTTTAAGAGTTAAACCTTAGAGAAGAAGAAAAAATGTACTGGATTGAGAATGGCGCCCTGCAGGACTCCACATCTGCCTTGTTGTTGATTTTTTTTAACAAAACTAAAACAAAAACACTCCGTCTCACAGGGAACAATTAAGTTAAATAAGAGATTGAGACTATAATTGATTAATAAATAGTAAGTCTACAGTTGGTGGGGTGTATGTTGTTGGGGAAAGAGTAATTATCAGAAACACGCTTCAAAAGCCAGAACAACCAGCTTGATCATGTGACCAGTGTGATGATGAAATCTTTTTATCTTCAAGGAAGATGAACTTTAAGAAATGTTTGTCTTGAACCTGCGCTGGAGCTCAGAGTTTTCACTCAAAAGGCGTGAAGGAGTTTGAGTTTCTGTAGAATCAGTATCAATAAAGTAAAATGCTTTTTCAGTCTGAGTCAGATAGATGTTCTACTTTACACACACTTGTCTTTTAAATTCTGATGAAACTTCTAGGCAGCGATCAAGAGACCTGGGACAAGCAGAAGCAGCGATCCCAATGCAACTTGTCCAGGAACTGATCAGTCTTGTTCGTAAAAGATCCTTGAAAATCCAGCTGTGATATTTCAGTGTCACCTCTCATGTGCAGCAGGGTCAGCATGTCAAAAGACGGGTGCTTAGTAATTTATGTAATTCTTGTGGTGGGCTTCACGCGGCTGAACGCCCACTATTGATGTAGACAAAGGGCTCAAAAATGGGGTTCTGTTGGGTACCGGCTAGAGAACTGGGCTGGCAACCGCAGGGTCGGCGGCTCGATCCCCGGCCGGTACCAATGATGTGGGCGGGGGGAGCGCCCAAACAAGGGCATCCCCACATCCATGCATGAGGTACCCCTGAGCAAGGCACCCGAAACCCCCACCACTCTGGGTCCAGTAGCCCAGGTGGGTCAAATGCGGAGAAAGAATTTCCCCTCGGGGATAAATACTAGTAAATCAAATCAAAAAAAAAAAACGATCTGCAACAACGTTTGGCATTAATATCTTGTAAATGCTTTGTTTTCAAAGTTTATCATTTTCAGTCACAGCAACTTAGCTGCTTTGCTTTTTAAGAGACACTAGAAATTTGAAGATGCCTCACAATTTTATATATTGTTTCTTTTTTTACATAATAAAACTGTAAAATAAGACAGTTTAAACAGATGACTGACTGGCAAACTGTCTGTTTTAGCTCTTATTTGACTGAGAATGTGTTTATACACTTTCTATCAAAAGACAGTTTAAGAGCATTTGCATACGGCCGTCTAGGCCGAGCTCTGTCTGTAATCTGCTTTGAATGCAGTGATTTGTTTTTTGCTTTTTGATTTTTTTGTTCCTGTTTTAAACCTCAGGTGGAAAAAGCGCCATCCTGACTGCTCTGATTGTTGGCCTCGGAGGCAAGGCCACGGTGACGAACAGAGGGGTGTCGCTGAAGGATTTTGTGAAAACCGGTGAAAAGTAAGTCGTTGATGATGATGTAAGACCCAGTCAGGACCACGGGTCTGCAACAAGTCAGGCGTCTGTTTATATTTACCTGCAGAACATCATGACAGTATTCATTCTGCTGCTTAGCACTGCAGATATAATTGTAAAGCTGAGAAACAGAGGACCGGATGCCTACAAGAAGGAAGTTTACGGCGACTCCATCTACGTTGTGCAGCGCGTCTCAAGTGACGGATCTCGGAGTTGCAAGCTGAAGAACAAATCAGGTGAAGTTCCACAGATGCAGATGATTTTGACAATTTCTATGAAATTTTCCCTGAAACATAAGATGACTGGACCTGCTCGGGGCTGAAGAGAAAGTATTTTAAGCCAGATTTGAGCTTCGGCGTAGCAGATACACATGTAGGCTAAAAACAGGCTCTACGCCAGGGTCACATCATCACCATGGTAACCATCAGAGGGGCGGTTATTCTTTGCTTTCTCAACCAGCTGTGTTGTGGTTTCTTGCTAAGTCTACAATGGTGTTTCTTGCTCATATTCCTTCACCATGCGCGGATTTAAAGATCTGTACTCTGAACGAATATAGAAGAACATCGATAAGTCCTTTTGCTGCGTTTCTTGTGGTTTAGGTTAGCCTACTTAGCTCCTTGTCTGGTGTCAAAAGTTCAACTGCTATGCTTGGGTGTGCTATCAATATTACATCTTTGTGTTCTTAAATCACAAAAAAAAAGAATTGAGACATTACCTTCTAAAACAGCAAACTTTCCTTGTAAAATTGAAGGTTTAAGAAAGTTTGGAATTTATCCTTAAAAAAAGCAACTTTTTGTTGTAAAATTACAAATTTCTCAAGATCAAGAATTTTTGTTGTCAAATCACAAATTTCACACAATTGCAACTTTTTAACTGTGACTCAAAATTTCTGGCATAAAATTCCACCACCAAACACTAGGTGGCAGTGTGGGTTCTTTTCTGCAGCGCTGTAGCTAACAGTGATGAGCTTCCGTTTGTTTGCTTCCTGCATGTAGCTCAGGAATAGAACAAATAAAATGCCATTTTACGAGAGTTGGCGCTGATAAACGTTGAGCATCAGTCATTTTACGTAGTTATTTCTGAAATGACTCGTTCTTCCTCATTATTTTTCTTTATTCTTGTGTTTTAGGACAACTAATCACCAACAAGAAAGAAGAATTAACATCCATTTTGGACCACTTCAACATCCAGGTGTTTATTATTAAGCTTGTGTTTGTGATCCGCTACTGTTCTACTCACTTTGGTGAATTAAATTTACTTCATTTCTTGTGTGTTCCAGCTGGATAACCCGGTGTCCATCCTCAGCCAAGAAATGAGCAAACAGTTCCTGCAATCGAAAAACGAGTCGGACAAATATAAGGTACAGCCACGCCTTGTTTTCTTGGATTCTTTGGATTGACAGGCCTCATTTCTGTTGAGAGAAGTCTCTCAAGCTTCTTTTTCTTTTTCTTTTTTGAAGTTCTTCATGAAAGCAACTCTGCTGGAACAGATGAAGAGAGACTACATCCACATAAAACACACTGAAACAGTCACACGGCAGCAGGTTGAGAGACAAGAGCAGGTACAGCCCCACGCTTGAAGCTTTAATGCCTCATGTCTGCCGACATCATGACTTCGTTGCCTCATCCTAACATCTTGCCTCGTAACGCCGTTACTGCTCTGGAGCCGCGTTACGTTTTTAAGACTTTCCTCTCCAGGAGTCCACATTTAAAACCAATCACCATAGCAACAAGGAAGCCCATCTGCTGACGTTATTCCGCATTGATTTCTTATTAACTGCTTCTAAAGGGCCTTTCAGATTGGACGTGGTGGGTGGAAGTGGCCAGTTTTGTGGATCATTTGATCGACATTTACCCTTCTCATCCTGCCTGCATCTTTATTTATTCATTTGTTTGTCTTTTCTAAAAAAAAAAAACAATGCTTGGACATAGCGCCACCCCTGGTGGCTCCTCTTCTTCAGAGAGGGGCTGTGATCAGTTTTCCTCTGTGTCGACCTGCTGCTCTAACACTTTTCCTCCTCCTCATCACTGTCCACCTGCTCCTCTTCAAAGATGATGCTCTCCCGTCAAGTAGGTCCTTCTTCCATAGCAACAGTCACTGAGTTGGCAGCTCAGGTACCACTTTTCATTCGTGGGCCAACCGCCTCAGTTCCATCTTTTGATCTGTTCATTGGTGTTCGTTGGCTTTTATTTGTGCATATTATTAAATTACATCGACCTAGACCTGAACCCGGACCTCACCAACTGCAGAAACCCCAGATCATACTTACTTTCACTATTAAACAAAAGCTCTGAGTTCTGCTGTTTATGGTTTGATTTAAACAAAGGTCACTCGAGATATTCTTCCGACCACATTTCTTCCTGGAAGATGATGGTTCTCGCACCGGTTTTTAATAAAGCGCCGGACAGTTCTGAACGCTGTTTTAGTAGTTTCAGATGTTTTCGTTGCTTGAAGCATGCTGGTAATTTGACTCCTCTGAAACAGATAAGCATCTCTTCCACAACGACAGGATGTGTCTTCTGACATGCTTGTTGAAGAAATGAGAAGCTGCTCAGTGCATCGGTTAAAGTTGGAGTTAAACAACCTGCTGAAGCTGAAACAGCAGCATCCATGCAGTAATTATCAAATAAGAGGACGGCAGCGGGCCTGGGCTTTCTAAGAAAGTAATAAAAGCCTTGTTCCCAGTAAAAAAAAAAAAAGATTTCTCACCCCGTTGCCAGGTTTTTTTTCTTAATATAAGACAGTTTGATTAGATTTAAGAATATTAGGCTTTGTTTCTAGCAGGGGATCACATACTCCGCACAGTCACATGTGTAGTTCTCTGAAACCACCAGTTTCCTTGAATCGACCCAAACTGATGAGATAAAAGAAATGAAATGAAAGTTTGAAACCAAAATTTGTATCACTTGAATAAAAAGTATCTCTCAACGTCAAAATGTCTGTTGATGCAGATGTCAGACTATTTACTATTTAAGGGCGCCTCTTTGGCCTTCTTCAAGTTTATCTTTTTCTGCATTTTCTCCTCCTCTTTCTCTTGAAACGGCTTCCCCGCTACAGATGTTTTTGGATGTTAACGTGATTGCCTTGTGAGTAAGAAAACACGAGTGTCACTGTTTTGTGTTCAGTGTCTGAAGGACCTGAAGCAGGAGTTTCTGAAGAAGAAGGAGCGATACGAGAACGTGTCGTCTTGCGGTGAGATGAGGGCGGTTTTGGAGAACCTGAAGAAGAAGATGGTGTGGTGTTTGGTAAGAGCTGGTCTTAGCAGCGACGCAACGGACCAATCTGTCTTCCTGCTTCTTAGTTAAAGAGGAAAAAAAAAGGGACATGAAATAATACGCTGCACTTCCTCTGGTCCTCCAGTTTTTAATTATGGTCATTGAATTAATTAGGTCAGCGAGAAGGAGCAAATTATCCAGCAGCTGAAGGAGGAAATTGAGAAGGAGGAGAATAATTTCAGACATCAGGACAGCCTCCGTCTCTTTCAGGTGAGTCTCGAGTGTTTCAGATTGTCTATTTGTAAATGTCAAAGCATCTTTGAACCTCCATGTCCACCTAAACCGTCAGTCCTTCAGGACATGAAGTGACGTTCGTCAGCTGGTTTGTTTCATAGCTGTAACATAAAACTGATCCTGGCTCAGTAACGTTGCTGTGATTGATGGCGTCGCCGTTCAGAGTTGGGGAGAAAAGTCTTGAAAGTCTCGTGTGATTCGTTTTCCAAAAGAAGAGTCTAAATGCGCTGAACGGGTACGTAGTTGAGGGAGAGAGCTCGCAGATGTTATCGAGCTGTTACTGCGGGCTGATTGACAGGAAACGTGACCCCGACAAGACATCTGTCAGCTGAAACAGTGGAAGGGATCATAAAAAAATCCTTCAGCGCACATCGTGGCAAAATACGTTGCAACGGAGCATCGAACGCGTGAATCCAGAGATGAGTCACGGTTCTGTGTGAGACACGGAGATGATGCTGGGACGTTAGTTTGCTTCAGGTCCTGAGAAACAAAGGAAAGAGCGGCGCATTTCCACGGTTACTGATGATACGTGGTGTCTGGTGGAGCACCTGTGGAGGTGAACGTCGCTAACTCTGCTTAAGATGCACAGATGGACGCTGAAACCTTTCTCATCATCATTCTCATCCAAAAAAGGAGCTCTGATGATGATGAAGTCATTCTTCATCATAATAATGTATCACAAACCTCACCTCAGGAAGGACGGATCACATGACCAGTAAACGGTTCAGATGATGGAAACTGAAAACAGTGGGTTGATAAAGGTCTGAAAAGGCTCTAAGCTCAAACTATTTATGAATAGTTAACTGCTTTCAAGTGGATCTAAATGACCTCTGAATTCTCCAAGTCCGTGTCAGGATCTCAGGTTACAGCTAGTTGAAGCTAAACTAAAGCTAGATCTGGTTTATGCTCAGTTATGTGGGGCTTTGACATGCAGACATTTATTCTAAAAACCTCCCAGGAATCATATTTAGTTTATTAAAAATCCCTGCAACCCGGTAGATGATGCGTTCCAGAGGTATTGACGTGTATTCTGTAACAGTCGATGGGCCAAGTCCAGCCCGTCACCTGGTTTTATCTGGCTGAGCAGAGCATCTACAGATGATTATGAACCTACAGTACGACTCTAGACTGTTTTAGAGACGTGGACCATAACGACACGTTCCAGTGACGTGATGGTATCTGTCCACTGGGTGGCGGCGTCTCAGATTGAGCTGTTTTCTGCAACATGTCTGTGGTTAGGTCATGGATTTGCAACAGAAATGTCCAAGAAAGGAAGAAGGAACGCGTTTTGAAGATCGATGGGAAGATTTGGCAGCGAGGCAGATCTGTTCATCAAGTGTCGCACCTGCATGTTAGTGACGAATTTGAGTCTTTACTAGTTAAAAGCATAGGCAATTATGTAACAGGACTTTTTTTAAAGAAACATTGAAGCAGTCTTGGAGCTGCTGTACAACAGGTCTGACATCCCCAGGCTGGACCACATATGTCGAACCCCGAACCCATGGTCTGACCCACCTCTTTACTTTATGTGGACCACGAGTGTGTGCTGTGTGTTTGTGTGTGTACATACACACATACATATGTATAAATATAAAATATGTATACATGTATATATAGATATATATACACACACATATGTGTGTATATATATCTATATATACATGCACATGCATATATATGAATGTATATACTGTATATGTATGTAGATATATATTTATTTTAGTTTATGCATATATGTGTGTGTGTATATATATGTATATATATATAGATATATAGTTATATATACATATATGCATAAATTTAC